>PVKE010021509.1:0-26452 GCA_004027555.1 Craseonycteris thonglongyai | reverse complement strand
TCTGTTCACAAGGCCCTTCCCAGGCAGTTATCGGCGTTCTCCTCTCATGCCGCTATCTTGGATCCGCCGAAACATTTTTAATTCTATTTAAGATCCTTTACCCCTGAATTATTTCCAAAATTAATGATACCTTGGCCTTAATTTTCAAACTTATATTTGTTTTTTTGTATTAAAGGCATGATATCTCCCAGATAAAAATTGATCAATGCTCTAATACTCTTTGACTTTTTCTCTTTGAATTTCAGTTTGTATTCTGTTAACTTTTTTTTTAACCTTTATTTTTATTTTAGCTGGTTTGAACTGAATTACCGGAATTTTAGTTAAGGATGTGTAGTCTACAGAAAAGATAGAAATCCAGCTGAAACATGAAGGAGGAGTAGGTAAATGAAACATCAGAGTAATTTAGAACATTGAAACCTTTTCTCTATTGATATTTCTGTTAATTTTTTATGTATAGTGTACATTCAAGTATGTTAATTTATCATTGCCAGGTTTCCATGGATCTCAATAGTGCCAGCACTGTTGTTCTTCAGGTCTTAACACAGGCCACCAGCCAGGACACTGCTGTGTTAAAACCAGCGGAGGAGCAGTTGAAACAATGGGAGACACAGCCAGGTTTCTATTCAGTGTTGCTGGTAAGTTCTACATAGTTCAATATTATTTTTAATAAAATGAGACACTTGTTATATCATTTGTTTTAAAAACCTATTTGTACTGGTGGTTTACGTAGTAAAACTGATCCAAATGCTTGACTGCCATTGCACTGCCATTTAGTAATTCAGGGCATGGCTCTTTGAGGGTATTTACTGATGGGTGACTAAATAACCTAGCAGAGCATTGGTAGTATCTGCTCAGATGGCTACACTGTGCTGATTTTCTGTTTTAGCATGTTCATGCTGACCTCAAGACTGCACACTTGCATGTTCTGTCTTCATCGTTGCCCCTGTTAATTGATGTTTTCACAGTTGTTCAGGTCTTCCCACTGCAGCATCAGATTCAGGTCTACCTTGTTTGGTGTGTTTCACTTTAAAACACTGTTTTCTCTTCCAAACTAAAAATTTTATTTTCTTGACGTATCTGCACTTTTCCTGGATATTATAGGAAATAGTGTAATAATTTAATTAATAATATAATCTTTAACTAAACCTTTCTGGGAGTTTAAAGCGTTTGGTTAGTTAATGAAAATTCTTTTATCAGTGCTGGAATGAAAGAATATCTTTGTGTGTAGAGGGCCTTCCTTATTCTTTTGAAGATTGAAGAACTGATTTTAGTATTTGAGATATGGTTTCTGGCAAGGACTGAGAAGCTACCAATTGGATCAAAAATTGGTCAAATATTTGTGACTGGGTCACAAATTCAGAGCAAAACTGTTTACCATATCTTGTAAAATAGAAAATTATAGCAATTGACCTACATATTTTGACTTTATACCTAAAATAGTTGAGTTGTTTGTTAGATTTAAGAAGATACTCATCATGACTGTAAGAGAAATAAAATGTCTAGACTCATACTTAGTACTCTGATGAAAGTTGGCTGTTTTGCTCATTAACAAAAAGGTGTAATAAAAAGCATTGATTTTTAAAAATGTTATAGTATCTTTTTCTTAATTAGACAGTCATGTTTGTAAAATTTGGCTACAGTATAAATATTTAGAAAATTTCTTGAGTGTCTTTACTTTTCATATGTGTATTTAAATTAATTACTCTATAATTAGCCTTTTTTATGCCCAAATATAAAACACTTGGAATTTCTTACTTTATTTTTCACTGCACCTTAAAAATACCAGTAGGCTTGCTTGATTGATTAACTGTTGAACTATTAATATTAAGTGCCTAAAAATTTTTTTGTTTTATTTTTATTAGTTATAATTTTCTACTTAGAGGGATAGTAACATTTTCTTTAGATGGAATAGATTATTTTTGTAATAGCTTAAAAATTGCTGTGTTTAACTTAATTCTTCTTTATCTCCTTAACTCACTGTCTTGGCACATTTAATCTTTTTAGCCTTAGCTGTTCATTCTAATTTGGAGATTACTAAATTTGTATGCCTGGTCTTAGGCTTGTGTTTCAGTCCACTGATTTAAAACATGTATGGAATATTCCTACTTGGGTTGGTACCTGCAGCTAGAACTTTCCCTGGTTCTCTTTGTGTAGCTGAAAGGCTCAGATACACCAACTTCCACAGTATTCCCAGATTACTTCCATTCCTTCGCTTACTTGCTCAGTGGATGTTTATGAAAGTTTTGCTATGCTGCACTGTGCTAAACTCCAGGTATAAGACATGACTCAATCTAGTGTGGAAGGTAGACATGTAAAGTGTTAAAATTGAATGTGATTAATGTGGTGAGAAAAGTCACTCTTTCTTTGGAAAAGGAGACCCAAAATGAGGGACTCTGACTCAGTCCTGGGTATTAAGGACCAAATGGGCATTACCCAGCTTATCTTTGTAATCTTTTTGTGTGTGTGCATGCACATGATTTTCTAAAAATTGGATTATGGTATACATACCTGTTTTTAATACTTGACATATAGTACTTTTCTATAGTAAAGAACACACATCCACATTATAGTTTTGGACTTAGAGCTTTTCCCACAAAAGGTTGTGTTTAAAAGGTCAGTTTTGGCGGTTTGAGTTGTGTAGTTGCAATTCTAGTCAGTTAACGTATTCTTTAACATGTTTCTACATTTGTCTGATGCATCCCTATTCTAGGTCAGTTTTTTACAAAGAAATAAAATGCATTAGTTCTTAATGTTTTTGATGTTTAGTGTTACAGTGTAAATATTAGTTTTACTATTTTTGTTATTTTCATGTACATTTATAACTCAGTTCTTTTGACAATTTTTTTTAGATTTATTTTTATTTATCTGTTGTTGTGTTGTTGTTTTTATGACAGAGAGACAGAGACAGAGAGAAGGGGGAGAGCCCAGAGCAGTCTCCATAGTTGTACGTCATTAGTTTTCGATCTTGTTTCCATAGGTGGGCACAGGGCTACACAGGGCAGGAACCAGGCCAGGGGCCTCCCACATGGGTCCTGGCAACAGTTGAACTGGGGTCATACTCCAGTTCAGCATATGGGTCTTCATGGGCAGGGGCTAGGACTTAATCCTTAGATCCTGGAAGCTTCAAAGCGAGTGCTTAACACTGAGCCATCCAGGCATCCCCTAAATTTTTTATAATTTAAATCAAGTTTTTGATAAAAAATTAGAGGTTGCAGAGAACAGTTGTTATTTTCTCCTTGGTTATTAAGATCATGTTACATGGTTTAGCTTGCACAGTCATTTTTTGAGTAATGGTTAATTTTGAGTTGAAATTATTCACATCACATCTGCCTTTATATCATTTAAAAATGTTCTGCTATCAAACTTCTTTGTAAGCATACTTGTTTTGATAAGGAGGATACTTTGAAATAGTCCATTTCATAGCACGTATTAATAACCCAGGGGCTTTACTCCTTAGAATCTTTAAGGGTGTACTGTGGTGAGTCTGCTTTTCTTTTTTAATTTAGAGGGTCTTTATTTTTGTTTTGTATGCGTATAGTTTGTGATATATATAATTAGGTTTATTTTGTTTTAGTTTTACTAGGAAAATTTTCAAACACAACTTAAAAGTAGAATAGTGTTCATTACTCAGCTTAATCAGTTACCATGTTCCTAAGCAGGTATGCTTTCTTATATGAATTGTAGAGCTATAGATACATAGTTAGAAATGTGCTATATATAATGATAAAATTTAAATGAAGTAATTAAAAAATTCATTCATATTTTATTGTGAGTATATTAATTATACCGGTACTTTTAGCTAATTACATGTTTATTTTAATACTATGTTTTTTATTTACAGAATATTTTCACAAACCATACTCTGGATATAAATGTGAGGTGGCTTGCTGTGCTATATTTTAAAAATGGAATTGACCGTTACTGGAGACGTGTAGCACCTCAGTAAGTCCTATCACTCTCCCCTCCCAGTATAATTCTTTCCAAATTCAGGGAGGTATTAGAAGGTATGTGTTAATCTTCATTCTTTATGTGAAAGAATGCTTTTCTGTTTACCTCAGCAGCGCATGTACTAAAATTAGAACAATACAGAGAAGATTAGCATGGTCCCTGTGCTAGGGTTGGTTACATGTGAATTCATGAAGTTTTTGATATTTAAGAAAGAAAAAAGTGGCTTAACTGTTAAAGTAGAAGTGTTCTACTTAGTTAATTACTCATCAACATCCATATTATTGTTTTTCTCTATTAGTTTTTTTTTTTCAGGGGAGGAAGGGTGTGGATTTCTTATTGGCCTGCTTTTGAAGATCTCTAATTTTATATATTGGTACAAAGCAAATGCTGAGTGAATGAGTCATATTGAAAAAGTCTTAAGAAGTATGAGGTTAAGATTTTGGAAAAGTCACTGAGAAAGAAATCCTACGTCATTAATTTCTGAGTCGTCTGCACAATTTCCTTTATGGTGGGAGTGGAATAATATACCTTTGTAATATCATCAGATTCAGTTATAACTCTGTAGGTGGTTAAGTGAACAGATTTCTCTTAATAATTAATTACAAGTTATATAATTGATGGACAGGCAATGCAGACATAACTTGGAATTCCTTTGATAGAAAGTAGTGAACATTGCTGAAGAAGTAACATGGTCTTTGTTTTCCAATAGATGGCACTATAGCTTTTATGTTCTTAGATTCGTAAAGCCTTAAAAAAACTTGCCTGAGTTCTTAAAAGTTTTTCATAAAATATTTGGAAGCAACTGCAATAATTTAAGTCTGCAGTTAAGATACTGCAGTATAAAATAAGTCCTCTTATTTTAAAATTAATTCATAATTTTGAGAGAAATGACGTATTTAGAAACAGTGCTGCAGCACAAACTTTTCTGTTGCTATGTCCCATTAAATTTTAGATGTTTCCTAAAATTATTCTTTACTGGTTATATGAGGCATATAGTTATAAATAGTCACTTCTAATGACTGGAAGGGAGAGTAAATTATGATTAAATATTTCAGATTGTGCTTTCACATAAAGAATTAAAAGCTGGAATTTAGTTTAAACTTAAATAGTTAATGGAGTTACTGTATGTTATTAGGTAGCTAAGTCCTAAGCTATCCCTTTTAGTATATGAAGTCTGACAGTTAAGTTCATAAACTGTCCCCCATGTGCTTACGTTGGCAGCACTATACAAATAACTCAGTAAGGTTTCATAACCTTGGTGTGTCAAGTGTCTCACAGCTGTGTTCATGTCGACATGTGGTAGTTCTTGCTGAGTGCTGTTCATCATTATGTGTTTTTGTGTGGCGTTGCAAGAATGTCAAAGCTTGAATTAGAGCAACAAGCAAACATTAAATTTCTTGTTTACTTAGCAAGAGTGGAAGTGAAATCAGGAACGTGTTAGTCCAAGTTGGTAAGGATAATATCATGAAGAAAATGGCAGTGTTCAAAATTGATTAAATGTGTTTCTGAGGGGAGAGAAAGTGTCACTGATGAAGAGAGATCAGGGCTGCCAGTAACAAGCAGAACAGACGAAAACATTGCAAAAATGTGTCAAAATTATTGGCTGACTGTCAGAAACATAGCAGACTAAGTAAACATTGATAGAGAAACAGGAAAATATTCATTGAAAATTTTGGCATGAGAAAGGTGTGTGCAAAAATGGTCCCGAAGGAGCCTCACTGATGACAAAAGCAAAGAGGAGTCTAAGTTTGCCAAGACCTTTTGGAGAGGCAAGACGATGTTTTATGCAGTATTATCACTGAAACTAAGTGTCAAAGTGCATAATGGAAGTCAGCCAATTCTCCACGATCAAAATGTTCTGTCAGTCCATATGAAGAGTCAAAATGATGCTACTAACCTTTTTTGATAGCAGAGGAATTGTTCATTGTGAATTTGTACCAACTGGGCAGTCAACCAAGTTGACTATTTATAAGTGCTGAAAAGGCTGTGTGAAAAAAATTAGATGAAAACTACCTGAACTTTTTGCCAACAGCTTATGGCCTTGCATCACGACAAAGCACCAGCTTACATGGCACTGTCTGTGAGGGAGTTTTTAGCCAGTAAACAAATCATTGTATTGGAACACCCTCCTCAATTACCTGATGTGGCCGCCATTTACTTTTTTCTTTACCTGAAGATGAAGGAAGTATTGAAAGGAAGACATTTTTTTTTTTTAATTGTTTTTGACAGAGAGAGAGAGAGAGAGCTGAACTGGGGGCACTCCCCAGTTTAGCACATGGGTCTGCACAGGCCGGGGCCAGGATTCGATCCTGGGTCCTAGGTGCTGCAAAGTGAGTGCTTAACCCACTGAGCCATCCCGGCTTCCCTGAAAGGAAGACATTTTGATGACATTTGGGACATCAAAGGTAATATGACAATGGTTCTGATGGTCATTCCAGAAATGGAGTTTCAAATTGCTTTGAAGGATGGGTTAAGTACTAGCATCAGTGCATAGCTATCCAAGGTGTGTACCTCAAAGGTGACCATATGATATTCAGCAGTGTGGTATGTAGCACTTTTTCTAGCATGAGTTTGTGAACTTAATTGTCCGACCTTGTATGTTATGGGTATAAGTCATTTGTTGAATATACATATTGAAAACGTCTTCTCCCACTTTCAGATTTGCCATTTCACTTCCTTAATTGTGTTTTTGATGAAGAAAAGTTCTTAATTTTAATGAAGTTCAGTATAGTTTTCTATTTCTTTTGGGGTTATTTACAAAATTTTTGTACTTTATAAGCCTTGGTGTATTTTCTGTTAATTTTTTGGATTTTAATTTGCTATTGTTTTTCTAACTTTCTGAGATGGAAGCTTAGATAATTGAGTTTTCGGTTTTTCTTCTTAAATATGCATTTAAAACATTGTCTTTTCTTATAATAATCATGGCTTTAGTTCAATTTCACAAGCCTTGATATGTAATGTTTTCATTACCATTCAATTAAAAATATTTTAAAATTTCTTGTGTGATTTCTCTTTAGATCCAAGAGTTAATTAGAAGTATATCACTTAATTTCCAAATATGTGGGGCTTTCCAGTTATTGTTGTTACTGATTTCATTCCTTGAAATGTTTTATCTTTATAATCCCAATGTATAGAATTTTAGTAAATGTTTTGTGTGCATTTAAAAAGCAATATGTGTTTTACCATTGTGGATTGTAATATTTTATATATGTCAGTTAGGTTAGATTTGCTAATTGTGCTATTCACATCTTCTATATCATAGTGATTTTGTGCTGCTTTTTTCATCATGTGTTAAACTTCAGATGTGATTATGGATTTGCCTATTTTCATTCTGTTTTTGCTCTCTATATATTAAGGCTATATTATTAGGCTCATATAAGTTAAAGGTTATTGTATTCCTATAGAATTGACCTTGTCTTAATTATGAAATGTTCCTCTTTATCTCTAGTATTGTTTTGGCTTAAAATTTGGTTGTCTGATTTTAATAGAGCCACACCAGTCATCTTATGATTGCATGCATATCTTTTTCTTGTTATTTATTTGTGTTTTATTTATAATGTTTCTCTTACATGCAGCAGTTAGTTGAGTATTGTTTTTTTATCCAATATGATAAATGTTTTTTTAATTTTAATATTATGTTTACTTAATGTAATTACTGATGAATTTGGGGGTAAGTCTACCATCTACCATTTTTTGTCTGTTTATTTCTCTCTGATCTTTACCACCAACCCCTTTTATTCTTTCTTGCCTTCTTTTGAATTAGGTAAGGGATTTTTGTTAATTCAGTTTCTCCTGTTACAAGATTATTAGGACACTTATCACTCAAGTGATTTTCCTAGAGAATATAACATGTATCTTGACTTATAAGAGGCTATGCTTGGATCAGTACATTACTTTTCTAGATAATGCCAGAACTTTATTATAAATCATTTTAAGATATACCTGTATATTCTTTAAACTTCCTGAGGTTTTGAGCCAATATTGAAAGCAAATCTATATATATTTGTATATATAGACCTCATATACTAAAAGGGATTGCTTGGGACTTAGCTATCCCTTTTTTATGGTTAGTCCAAAGATAAGTTGGGTAATGCCCATTTTTATTTCTCCACAAATATGCTCTTTTATATTAGTTGCCAGTAGTATTCATTTAAATTTACCCTTCTACTCTTCTTCATTCCTTTCAGTGTTGCCAGGCTTCCAGTTAAGTCCATTTGTCTTCTGTCTGAAGAACTGCCTTTAGTAGTGTACATTGTCAGTGAACTCTCCAAAACAGTTGTTTTTTTATCATTATACTTCAATCTGGATTTTTTTCCACTGAACTATCTTTCAGTAACTTTTATCTGACCTATTATGTTTTATCAGTTCTAGGCTTTTTCTTTGGAATTTTTTAAAAAACAAATTCCGTTTCTCTGATGGAATTCTCCATTTTATTTGTTTCTCTTGAATGTAATCATACTCTTAATCTCAGGTTTTAGCCTTTCTGTGGTTTCTACTGCAAACCTTCAATGTTTGCTAGAGTATTGTCTTCTTGGTGGGCCCTGAACTTCAGTTTTTGACTTTCCATCACTGTGTGACCTCTCCTTAGCTCTAGTATCTTAGCTGCTACTTTTCAGCTTGATTTCTTATGGGCACATACTGCAGGGAAAGATGGTTTGTCACAGTTCCTTTCTTCTCTATCTAAAACCCTACCTCTTAAGATTTGGCTGCTGTATTAGTTTCCTGATGCTGCTGTAACAAACTACTACAACCTGGATAGTTTAAAACAATAGAAGTGTATTTTCTTACAGTTCTTGAGGCTAGAAGTCTAAAATTAAGGTGCTTCGCAGAGCTGTGCCCACTCTGAAGACTTTGGGAAGCATCCTTCCTTGACTTTTATTAGCTTCTCGTTGTTCTCTTCAGTCACTGGCTTTGCAGCTGCATTACTCTGATGCCTGCCTCCATCATCACATAGACTTCTTTTCACACGTCACCTCTGTGTCTTGGTCTAAATTTTCCTCTCTTTATAAAGAGTACCAGTCATTGTATTAGGGCCCACCTTAATCCACTATGGTATCATTTTAATTTGATTACATCTGCAAAGCCCCAGTTTCTAAATATGGTCACTGTCACAGGTACTTAGGGTTAGCTACTTGAACATATCTTTTTGCAAGGTCACAATTCACCTCAAGAGATGTCTTAAAACTTTTTAAAATTATATACAACTCTATAGCTGATTTTATTGGGATAATTTGTCTGCCAGAATGAAAATCTTAAAGTGAGGGTTTTAAAATTTAATTTTAATTTTTTAAAAAGATTTTTTTTTTTTTTGATAGAGAGACAAAGATAGAGACAGAGAGAAAGGGGAGGGCCCAGATCAGTCTCCATAGTTGTATGTCATCAGTTTTCACCATGGTTTTATTCCACACAGGTGGATGGGTGCCATGCAGGGCAGGAACTGGGCTGGGGGGCCTCCCACATGAGAGGCACACCTCCTCGAGCTAGGGACTGAACCTAGGGGGTGAGAATTCAACTGAGGGCCTCCTGCATGGGAAGCACACCCCATATGGGTTCATATGGGTTGGGGCTGGAATTTGATCCTTGGTCCCCAGGACTGTAAAGTGAGCACTTAGCCATTCCAGTTTCCCTAAAATGTAATTTTCAAATAAACAAAACATTCATATAGTTCAAATATCAAAATGTATGTAATCTTATACAGTGCATATTCTCGATCCTTGTCTTTTTGCTATATCTAGTTTACTTTCTCACTTGTAGTCAAAATGATCAGTATTGTGTTATCCTTTCCAGATATGTAAAATGGAAGATTTTAAACTACTTGATTTCTAATAAGTTTTTAATTCCAAATATTTTCTGATTCCTGTCCCCTTTCTCCATAGACTAACCCCACTCAGATTTTATAAAAGTAGTCAGTGGAGGACTAATATTTACTCATACAGATTTTTTTTAAGTAATCAGATTTTCTTGTAGGCAACTATTTTTACATCAATAAAAGCAAACATTGAACTATTACTTTCATTACTGTGGATTTTTCTTATTTCCCGTGGCTTACTATTTTGTGCTTCCTATTGTGAAGGAATTTTATGTTTTTGAAGAACTTGATGTGCCAATGTAATGGAAATGATGTTATTTATATACCAAGACAATGAGGGACAACTTGTTTGAAAGGCTTTTTATTGTTACAGTTTACATTAGTGTTTACTTGCATTCATTGTTAGTGTTCTCTTGTATAATAAATATGTATTTTTACAGCGCTCTCACAGAGGAGGAAAAATCTACATTGCGCGCAGGGCTGATCACCAACTTCAATGAACCAATAAACCAGGTTAGTGAGAGAATTAATGCTATTTTTTTCATTTCTTTAGTTTTTGATTCTTTTCCAAAGTGATTTTGTTTCTTGGCATTACAAATAAAATCTTACTACTTAACATCCATTTGTGATGTTTATACACACTTCTATTGGGTTTTTTTTTAATGTTGAGATCCAGTTCAAGCTGTTACAAATTTTGGTTAGATTTGGCTGTTACTTAAAATTCAGAAATCATTTTAAGATATACCTGTATATTCTTTAAACTTCCTGAGGTTTTGAGCCAATATTGAAAGCAAATCTATATATGTTTGTAGTCTTACTGCATAGAAATTAATTTTAATGATTTAAATGAACCCTCCCTTTTTTTTAAACTACAGGATGATTTCAGGTTTTTGTCTATTTCTTTTATCTATTCCATTTTCAATTCTTACTACTCTGTGAAGGATAGACAGTAAACAATACAGTTTTGTTTTTTACATTTTTGTATAGTGAGATTTCTTTTTCTTCTAAGAATAAGTTTTGCTTATGGATATAAGAATTCTTAAATTTTTATGAGTTACTTCTGTTTATCATATTTGATTCTTTAAATTTGAGTATTAAAGTACATTGTATTTGGTAGTTTATCCAATGCAATTTTATCTCAGCCTATTTAAGTGATCTCAGTTTCCTGCTTTATAATTCCTTATGGAGATGAGGGGAGATGGAGAGGGATGGAGGAGCGCTCACTGGGGCAGAGGGTGGGTAGGAAGGGTTTGGGTGATTGAGGAGTGAACCGTTATTACTTAGATGTGCTTTCTGTCAACAAGCATTTGTGAAATACTGATCTGAACAAATATCATTATTTAGATAACTAATATTTGATGTTCATTTCTACTTTTAGGTCATTGTTTCTCAAACTTTGTGATCTTAGAAATTTCTTTAACTGCCAAAATAAACCCCTAAAGGCTTATATTTATTAATATTTACTGTCTTAAAAATTAAAACTGAAATATTTAAAATTTTTATTTAATTAAAAATAATAAAACCATTACTTGTTCACATGAATAGAATTTTAAATAATGAATAGTAGCTGCTTCTCCAAACAATAAATAATTTAATGAGTTTCATTGTTCTGCGTTTTTTTATATCTATTGTTTCTGGCTATTTAAAAGAAGGCATCTAGGTTTTCATATCTGCTTCTTCATTTACTCTGTTGTAACTTCCACTAAATATTATTTTGGTAGAAGTTGCATGAGTAAAATGATAAGTTACTGGGAAAGGGAGGACCGCACAGACCCCTAAAAGGGTTTTAGCACCCCTTCAGCGACCCATAGACCTCACATTGGGAATGGCTGTCTTAAGCTGTTTAGTGAGATTTATTCACTTGAGTCAAATGTGTAATTAGCAGCTATGAATGCATTTCTTATCACATGTTCTTTTCTGATGATTAAAATTTTTCCCCCTCTAGATTGCAACTCAGATTGCAGTGCTGATTGCAAAAGTTGCTCGATTGGACTGTCCCAGGCAGTGGCCAGAATTGATTCCCACTCTGATAGAATCAGTGAAAGTTCAAGATGATCTTCGACAGCACAGAGCATTACTTACTTTCTATCACGTTACCAAGACTCTGGCTTCTAAACGTTTGGCTGCTGATAGAAAACTGTTTTATGATGTAAGTGATTTAACACAGTTAACTTTGATTATGAAAATTGCACTATTTGTATAAAAAATTCTATAGGTTTACCTCTCTAAATATTTTATTGAGAGATTATAAATTTTTTCTAATTGACCTAAAGAATTTCAGAATATGATATCTGAAAGAGTTTAAGCTTGATAGTGATCTGACAAGTAAGATTACTTCACTGCCAGTGAGGCGATTGTTTGGTAGAGAACAGTCTGAGGCGAAAGAGACTATTTTGGCTTTCTCAAGTTGTAGTCTTTTAATATGTTTCCTGGTTTTCAGGCATAATTTATGTTTAGGTCAGGCAGTCTCTACAGATTGCCTCTAATCCGGGACCTTATTCTGAATAGCTTGTTTGAGTAGCTTCCTGACCATTTCAACTTTCCTGTAGTTGTCTTATACTATGAGGCTATTTCCTCGCTGTATAGAATGAAATACAGGTCTACTCAGCATCTTTTGCTTACTTCCTGCACAGTATTTATTACTTGTGCTGAGTATAATTATTAACTTACCTTTCTGAGATCTACACTGTGAGTTTTATGAGAGAGGACTGTAACTGTTTTTGTTGTAGTCCTGTGAAGCCCAGGAGAATGCACAAAGTGGTCGTTTTCAGTAATTGTTTATTAAGTGAATAAATAACGGGTGTCCCAAAATTCACGCAAAATTTGAATTTTGCGTCATTTGTGCGGTAAAGTGTTGCCAATGAAAAAAAGAGACAGCGTGACAGCTGACAGTTCAGGGTTATTAAAAATGGAGCACTACACAAAAGAACAACGCATTTTCATTGTTGAGCAATATTTTAAAAATAATGAAGGTTTGGCAGCTACAGTTCACAATTTTTGTACAAAATCTGGTTGGAATAGTGATTTAACTTCATCAACTGTGAACAGATTAATTAAAAAATTTAGGGAGACTGGATCAATTAGTGATCTTAAACACTCTGGCCGTCCTTCAACAAGTCGTTCAACACAAAACATCGAAGCAGTTCGTGAGAGTGTTGCTGAGTCCAGGGACATCAATTCGGCACCATGGTCAAGGATTGGACATTTTGAGAAGCTCTCTACAGCGTATTCTCATGAAAGATTTGCATCTTCATGTTTACAGAGCCGTGGAGGCCATTTACCCGATATGCTATTCCATACATAACCCTATACTGTATACTTTATGAATCAATAAAAAATTTACAATTTTTAATTATAAACCTGTGTTTTCTATC
This sequence comes from Craseonycteris thonglongyai, assembly GCA_004027555.1. Lineage (NCBI taxonomy): Eukaryota > Metazoa > Chordata > Mammalia > Chiroptera > Craseonycteridae > Craseonycteris > Craseonycteris thonglongyai. The sequence continues at coordinate 13,321 of PVKE010021509.1, read as the reverse complement.
AAAATTACTTCTTGCGTGAATTTTGGGACACCCGTTAGAAGAGACTTGTTTTTAATTACCTCCTAGATTTCAAAGTGTGTATTAGTGCAGAACTTCAAAAAGCAAGAGTTTTGGGAGGATATATAAAACTCAAGATACCTGGGGGAAAATTTCAGCTAAGCAACTTTCATTTTGGAATGGAGTAGCTGAACCTGGAAACATGGAACATAGTATAGTGTAAACTAGGAACAGTCTTGTCTGATGGGGTTGGGGTACAAGATGCATGGTTTAACTGAGGGTACATATGTGGGAAGATATTATAAAAAGCAGTTTTGCTAGTTAAAGTGTCTCCTATTATTTTGGTAATCTAAAATATAGGATAATCTTCCTTTTAATAAGTACATTTACTATAATGCCAAGATAGTCTTCATGCACTAAATTGTCCACGTTAAAAAAAAAAAAATACGCTTATAGCTGAACTAGTGGCTACGCCAAAATAGTGCAGTGTGCACTTAAAACTGTTACCTGCTGCTCAGTGTGTCCCAACAATCTTTATATCCTATTTTCCTCTCACATTAAAATATATTAAGTTCTTTTCAGGGGTGATAAATTGCATAATTAACAGTTGAGAGAAAATTGTTTTGCAGTAACAAAATTGAGCTTGATTCGACACAAAAAAGTATTTGTTTCACACAAACCTGAATGTAAAAGAATTGACATTAAGTAGTTAAAATCAAAATCTGAATTACGAAAGCAAGAAAATTTAAGGTACAAAAAGTGTAATTCTAATGTGATTATGATATATTAACCAAATAATAATTTGTAGACATGATGTGTAACCTGAAAAGGTATATGCTGTGGTAAATTAAGTAATAGAAGCCTAAGAAAGATGAAAAGATCATTTGAGAACAATATATTTCACTTGTTTCTAGAAATATGGGTTAACAAATATAAGAAGACCTGTTTTCCAGGGGAGATTTGTACTGAGTAGCTTTGGTATTTTGAGCAAGACACTTAAACTTTATGATTCTTTAAAATTTTCTTTTATTTCCAAAGTTATGGGATCTTGTGAATTTATAATTTTTATTACTTTAGGCTAACCTGTATAAGCACCATTACAGTTTTGAGATGGAAGTTTAAAAGTAGATGTTTGCATTTTTAATCATTGTATTTTTTTTAGAAGCCAAGGCCTTTCCTTTGTTTATTTAATTTTATTCCTTCTTCTTTCATATTTTCTTGGCATAGAGGTAAAGTCTTGGCCTACTGATATTAGATTCTTTGCTATGCATTTTTATTTTTTCACATTATTTTTTTGTTGTTGTTTTGAACTGAACTAGAGGCCTCATCGCATTCGGAAAGCACACCCCAGTTCAGCATGTGGGTCCACCTGGGCCGGAGCCGGGATTCAATCCACGGTCCTCGGGGCTTCAAAGCGAGTGCTTAACCCGCTGAGCCATCCGGCTTTCCCTGCTGTGCATTTTTAATTTATGGTTTACCCTTGAAAAATGGGGGTGTTAGGCATCCTGACCCCTGTGTAACCCAAGATCTGTGTATAATTTTGACTCCCCCAAAATGTAACTACAATTGTTTCTTGGTATCCAATAAAGATTTGTTCTAGGATCTTCACGGATACCAAAATGTATGGATGACATAGTCCTTTATATATGTGTAAAACGGTATAAAACAGTGCATATAGTCAACTTTGCATCTGCAGAATCTCAACCACAGATCAAAAATAGTATTATGGATCCGTGGTTGGTTTGGTCTCTGAGTTGTGAAGCCCAGGCATGTGGAGGGCCAACTGTATGTTTTTTGAAAAAATCCACGTATAAGTGGGCCGACACAGTTAAACGCATGTTGTTCCAAGGTTAACAGTATAACCTGTTAAATAGTTTTCTTAGTTAAGAAAATTTCAAACATATTCTTGTTGAGAGAACAGTAAAACAACCCCCCATATACCCTTTCCCCATATTTATCAGTTCTTAAGGTGTTGCCATGTTTCCTTTTCTTATTTGTTGGAGCAAATCTTGACATGTCGTTTCATCCCAAAGTATTTTAGTATGAATCTCCTAAAAAGAGGACAATTTCCATAACTGGTTTTCTTTTTTTTAGCAATCTTTTAAGGCTGTAAATTGGGAATTAATCTTAAATTCTTATTTCTGCCGAAGTAATTCAATAGAAATTGATTGCTTACTGTGTACAAGATATATATATAGTACTGATGGATAGGAAAGACACAATAGTAGTCTCTTGACATTAATTAGGAAAGTCATAAGACAAACCCTTAAAAGTCATTTAGTAAGCAATTAAAATCTGCAGTGGAAGAAAACAAAACACTTTATGATGTCATTTTTTTGATTAAGGCTGAAACTTGGTAGAATTTTAAAAACTGAAAGATTGATAATGAATAATGTTGCCACTAAATAGCATATGCATTATTTGCATATAATGAGGGTAAAAAGAACTGTGAGGCAAGGTAAAGACAAGTTATAATACTTCAGAAGAGTCTTGCTGGTGAATTACCATGTTTTCTACATAAATTAACAAAACAGAAGCATGTAGCTACTTTGAGTTGGGTTGGTTAGAGTGAGGCAGATCACTTTGTAGCAGATTTTCATATTTACTTCTTATGAAGTTATAACTTAGTGATGTGGTCCTTGGAGGAAATTACCAAATTGTCGATATTCTGAATGTTAAATTGAGAATGCCAAGATGTCACTTATATGTTATATTTTAGCTTTCAGGCTATAACAATGCAGTAAAATTTATTTAAAAGGTAAATGTATACACATTTAAGGAGATCGTCAACTAGGTTAAAATAGATCTGTGTTCAGTTTTGTTTTGGTAATTCTAATTGCCACATTAAATGCCATGTTGATTCTAGATCTTGTCTCTTGCTCTGCCAAATTTTGTATTGGTTTTTTAAATACATAATTCAAAGAATGACTACAATAATGTATAAAAGACCATTTCTTCTATGAACCTGTATGGTATTTGAGCATTTGGATGCCTGCGCGTGCGCGTGCGTGCGTGTGCGTGTGCGTGTGCGTGTGTGTGTGTGTGTGTCTAGGTCTAGCTTATGAGGACTGTCTGGAAAAAATCCAGCCACTGTCAGCATAAGGAAAACGGTTATGTGGCTGAGCAGCCCTTGTATATTGATTGATACATTAATATAAGGAAAAGAACCTTTTGCTGGGAACTTTAAAGAAAGAGATTCAACTAGCTTGATCAAAAAGGAGGAGGAGCTGTGCACTGAACAGAAGAGGAGATTTTGAATATAGCTTATCCTTTCTGTATGGTTCACAAGGACTGTTAACCTGGAGCCCAGAAAAAGGAGAATAAAAATTAAAAAACCTTGTTACCTAAATCTCTGTTAAGTTGTTCCTAAACAGTGTTATTTTGTGCTTTGTTCTTTTTACCCATTTATATATCCATTAACAAATATTTGGGTTCGTTCCTACTTGTGCCACTTACTGTATTGGATGCCTGAGATATAGCTGTGAACAAAGATAGAGTCCTAAATGATGAAGAAGGGAGTTTCACATCCCGCTGCTTGTTGGATTGATACTCTGGATGCATAGGATGTCTGGGCACCAGTGGCTGGAGACAGGCCATTGCTAGGATTAGAGGGCTTCAGAGGCCTGGAAGATGGGCCAGTGAGTGACCCTTCCGGGCCTGAGCTGTGCCAATGACAGGATTGAGAAGAAAATGAAAATTAGATTTTACTAAAACATATATGTAGGTGACAGATGTTATAGGTTTTTAGGAATGTCCTTTATTGTAGGCAAATAAATATCAGTTGAGAGATATTGGCAGTTTGATTGGAAATTGTTTTTGAGATAGATCTTGTGCCCACCAAAAAAGAATGTACATACAAAAATTTCTTGTTATGAAATTTTTAAAACAGAAAAGTAATGGACAAATATAAACTGCCATGTACCCAATACTTAGATTTAGTAGTTACCATTTTGCTTCTTTGCCTTACTGCTTTTTTTCTAACGTTTTTAAGAGTAGTTTAAGATTACATATTATTTTATTACTAAATAACTTCATTATGCATCTATAAAAGGATAGATTTATTTATTTATTTTTAAAATTATCTTTTAGTTTCTGAACATTTGAATTACACTTTTTTTTTTAATTTCAGCTTTTTCTTTTTTTTTAAATTTAATTTTATTTATTTTTATTGTTTTTGACAGAGAGAGAGAGAGAGAGAGAGAGAGAGAGAGAGAGAGAGAGAGAGATACAGATACAGAGACAGAGAGAGAACTGAACTGGGGGCACTCCCCAGTTCAGCACATGGGTCCACATGGGCCGGGGCCGGGATTCGATCCTGGGTCCCTGGTGCTGCAAGGTGAGCACTTAGCCCACTGAGCCATCCCGGCTTCCCCTAGATTTATTTTTATATAATCATTTCACTTTTATCACAACTAAGACAAGTAAAAATAGTGATTTAATATTATTTAATACTATTAGCCAATTTTCTACATTCTTTGACAAATGGGTTGTTTGAGCCAGAAAAATGAATAAGGCTACAGTACATTTGGTTGTCTCTTATGTATCTTTTAACTAGAATAGTATTTATTTCCTTCCTTTTTTTTATTACATTGACTTGTTGAAGAAACTGGGTCGATTGTTTGTTTATGTACCTGTTGATTAGATTCAAGTGAAGCAGGTTCTGACAACTACAATTTATAGTTAGTATTTATTGTCCCAACGTTTTGCGATGAATTACAAGACTTTGACTTAAAAGTTTTGAGGTGCTAACTTTTCATAGGGGAAAACTGTGAAGGCAGTGTCCTGAGGCCAAAAAAGTTTATACTTGAAATGCTGAAAGTAAAACTTCCTGTAATGCGTTTTCTTTTGATATTCAGAGTCAGGTTTTTTTACTTCTCAGTTAGTTACTCAGTGGTCAATGGGTGGCACTGTTTCTTCTGGTTTAGAAAAATAAACTGCAAGTATTTGTGGTTTCTGTGCACTGGTACCTAAAACGTTTCATTAAATAGCTTATTTCTGTATTGTCTGAATATTCCCTTCCCTCTCCTCATTTGTGTGAGTATAGAAGAATGTTATACTTCCTGCTTTCTTGCTTCACTGCTTTCTCTTTTCCAGTTGAGACTTCTGTAAGCATACATCAGCTGGCATTTTTCTGGAGCAGATAGACGCTTGTGCAGGGCTTATGTGTACAAGGGTAGTTGACAGTGTTCCTTTCAAATTCCTGTGATTTCTTTCCTTTTTGTCTCCCTCTTTCACTGTTGGGCTGAAAAGGTAGTGAGTGCTATTGCTGCTGCTTCATTCCAACCAGATTTATGTAGAGGCCCTTTTATACACTAGCTAAAAAGAACCTTGAACCAGAGCTTTAATAAATGCCTAATGAACTTAACTATATGCTTAGCTCCAGAACTGGAATATGAAACAAAGGGTAACATCAATTAATCTTTTTTCCTCACTACTGCTTCTTTCTTGAGTTCTGTTTCAATTACTGTAAGTCTTCATTCAGCAATACCTGTGCTGTGTGCCAAGCTAGTTATGTGGTTTCATATCTATATTCATAAAGTAGTACTTTCATAATGTTACTTTTCAAGGCCACAAAGAGGAAAAATTTGATAAAAATCTTAACTTTTCCATTAATATCTATAATTGCTATTGCGTTATTTTTTTAGGTATTGGTGATGAAAATTTCAAACTATAGTTGCTTATGGTGGAATGGAATAGAATCTTTGATTTTCTGAATTACTAAGCTTTCTCACATGTTTTAGAGTCAAATTTTAAAAGAAAAATAAGTTTTTATTGGGAAAAAATCATTTTATATTAATGCCTGATTTCATCATGATGAGATATTTTCTTTTATCCAAATCTTGTGACAGTGAGAGTCTTGGTGCAGTGTTCAGAGATATTCTGTGATATGTTTTGTTCTATGTATTGGGAGTGGGTGAGGGGAGGGTTTTATGTTTAGTATGTATACTATAATTTATGTTGTGCATGTTTAATAGTGGAATTCTGTAAGGATATTCTCCTGGTATCAGAAGCATCACCTGAAAAAATTATGACAGATAAAAAGTAGTCTCGCCCTTTTGCTACTATTACTATAAAATACCTTTAAAATAATCTGATATGACTTCAAAATATACTGGTTATTTAGTGTGGCAGATTCTCTCTTAGTGTTTTTCTTCTTGAGCTGGTACCAGTTTCCATATAGTCAACCCTTTGAATAATCTTACATTTACTTGAGGAACTAGGGAATGGCTACCATTGTTTGTTTTTTTTTAATTGTCTAACATGTAGCGATAGTGATATTTTATATATATAATATATGTGAAAAACGTTCAGTTTATATCAGCTATATCTTACATAGGTACTCTATGCAAATAATAGAACAAAAGGACACGTTTTTCTTTTGAGTGGTAAACACAAGAGGTGGGACTTACAGAAGATCTTGTGAGATGAGATTCTGAGTCAAGCAATTCATTGCTTCAAACAGTTCATTGCATCTATTTTGCAGCAGTATTGGCCTCAATGAGTTTGTGGTAAATTTTTTCTTTGTGAAGTTATGAAAAGAAAATTCTACCATAATTAAATTATTATATAATTTTTAGAGAACAGAATTTACTGTATTGATTCTGAATGTATGGGATAGTATTAACTTAATATTAGTTTGTATTTTGATATTAAAAAAGTTTAAACTTATTTATATAAATAATGCTTATTTATTCTTTTACTAAATTAAAGTAAAAAATGCAGGCTTTGAGCCAGACAGAAAAAGCTAAGAACCATGTGACTTCACTCATTTATGGAATACAAAACTGAAAGCAACAAAGAAACAAAACCTCATGGACATAAGTCAATAGTTTAGTGGTTTTCTGAGGGCAAGGGGGGAGGGGTTGGGAGAAGAGGGAGACAGGTGGGAGAAGAGGGAGAAAGAGCCAAATATATGGTGATAAAGCTGTCTCAGCAGTGAACACATATTGTAACACATAGATGAGGTACTATAGAGTTGTACACCTGGAACCTATGTAATTTTTCCTAATCAGTGTCACCTCAATAAATTTAACAATAAAAGAAAAATGCAGGCTTTGAGCACCTTTTCCGATTAACATCTTATCTCTTCCTCTTATTAATTTTAATGCAATTTGTACTGGGCAAGTTACTTAACCTTTCTGTACCTCAGTTTTCTTATTTTAAAGGGAGAATAATAAATCTACTTTTAGATTGTAATGATTAAGTAAATTGGTATAGGTAAAGAGCTGAAAGCAGGACCTACAACAGAGTAGGGTTCAGTAAATGTCTATTATTATTCTGTTGTTAATATTGTTATTTGTAGTACATAAATTATTATTATCTGCATAAATACTTTTATCCTGAAAATACCTTTTAAAAGATTTCAAGTGACTTTGGATAACACTGACACAAAAAAAATTCTAGATAGACAGCCCTTCTGAACAGTTTTAATAGAGTCTATATGTAGAAGTAAATGCTAAAGGAATTTTAAGGAAGACATGCAAGAAAGTGCTATAAAATAATTCAGGTTGTCATTTTATTGTAAGTCTCAGAGACTGTTTGAGAGTATAATAGTTTTCTGTTCTTATTTAAAATTTGGATATGGCACCCTTTGGTTTTATTTTATTTACTACGTAAAGACAATATAAAATGGATCTAAAAATTACAGCCAAGGCTATAGATTTCAGTTTTATTGGTTGAAATAGTTGTTACAATAAGAAATTATACTTTATTTTAAAACTTAATTTTAAGCCTTATGTATAATTTTTACCTTTCACTGCCTCTAAATCTTTCTATTTTTTCACTTTACTCTGAATGACAAATATTTTTTATGATTTATATGTTCAGAAAAGCGTGTTATGCTGTAATGAAGTGTAATAAAAATTAGATGGAGTTTTCAGACTCTAAACATATTTTAGCCTCATATTCTCAGAAAGGACTTTACTTACTATGAAAAATATTAAAAAGTTTATTCAAGTTACAGTTAATGGTTACAAGTTTCTTGAGGTAAAGCTTTTTTTATTCCTTCAGATTATATCTCTTCTCATTAGACTGAGTATTGTGCATCTCTGTTATAACAGTATTTCATAGGATGATTTCAATTTTAGATTTTTAACTTTTTATGATACCTCTGCTTGTGCTGTTATTGTGTTGATTGAGATAATTATCACTACAATATTTTGGCTGTAATGAAACACTAAGATTAAATATTTTGATATTACTCTCTGAAATATTGTATGTATACTTGAGAATATGCTAAAGTGACTTAAGTAGTCATTGATTGTACCTGTTGTCAAACATGAACATTAGACAAGGGAGAGCCAAGGCCTAGCCCTGACTGATTAGCTGGTGAAGATAGGAGCTACTTTTAGAGTCAGACAGTTTATTACTTATTTTGACAGAAAGGAAGTTAGCCATTACTATCAACTCCCTGTGGTCCTTGTCCCACACACTAAAAAGAATGAACAAAGCAATAGGGCTGAATGACGGCAGTGCAAATTGTGGGAGCTCCATTACTGAGGAGCCAATTCTAGCCTGTGAGTAAATGGTTTTGTTTTCTGCAGCTCTCATCTGAGGGCAGTGGGGCAGAAAGCCTTATACCTTATCAGAACCAAAGAGATGAGGAGAAACCATGTCATGACAGCCTAGCAGAGGAGAGAGGGAGGGGAGCAGGAAATAGTCTCCTATCAGTTCCCTACCTGCCTTCCATCCTCTTGTGTTCCAGAAGGAAACTGGATATTCTGCCAGTATTCAAATGAGCTGAGATTCGGGCCTTTGCTGGGCGTGGGGGGTGGGGGCAGCTATGTAGACGTGTGCATTTGCCAGGGGTGTGTGGCAAAGTTGTGTCCCTATACATGTAAGCACGGCTATTAAAATTACTATGAATTAAAATAATAGAAATGGAATTTGACTTTTCCATAGGAATATTATTATATTTATAGGATTGCATTTTTTACTGGTTTCTGGTACATAAATCTTATAAATACAATGTTTAGTCAAAATGATAAAATAATGTCTTATGAAAAAATATTTAGAAGTATGCTAGTGAGAGTGAGTCATATGCACTTCCATCTGATTTTTATTGAAATAAAATCGCCATGTAGACTCACCTGGATTGCTCTTAGGCTCACTGGGAAAAACCTGAAGATACCACTGGGAGATGGTTCTGCCTCAACCTGGGAGGCAGAGACAACTGCATCTCAGTGTGAATTGGGTTTTTAAGTACCAGTACATACTAGGAAAGCAGCCTGACAAGTGATGTGGTTTGTATGCTCCTGGCTTTAAGTGCTCAAAACCATGTGGGTAAAACTGGCAGAACACAAAATTTTGAGTCCTTTGTACTTTTTGTATATCAACTAATTTGATATACTTCGTGATAGTCCATAAATCATTGTTTTAAAAACTGAATATTGGGGAAGCTGGGATGGCTCAGTGGGTTAAGTACTCACTTTTCAGCGCCGGGGACCGAGGATCGAATCCTGGCCTGGCCCCGGCCCCGGCCCCAGCCCCGGCCCAGGCAGACCCATGTGCTGAACTGGGGAATTTCCCCAGTTCATTTCTCTCTCTGTCTCTGTCTCCTCTCTCTTTCTCTGTCAAAAACAATAAAAAAACAACAACAAATAAATAAAAACTGAATATTGCAACCTATAAGCAGAAGAAAAGAAGCATAATAGAAAATATCAGACTGCAGTGCATGTATTAGGCTAAGTATTGTTTCAAGAAACTAGTATTTTAGGGTGAGAGTGTGTGGTGTGTGTGTGTGTGTGTGTGTGTCTTTGTGTGTCTTCATAGCAGCAGCCGTATAAATTGCACTTACTATTGTGCATTTTGGCTTAAGAAGTTTGAAACATTGCAATAAATGAGTCTTGTCTATTTCATATCTCATTGAAAATGTGTGTTCAGCTTAATAACCCTAATGTATTACTACTTGGGTCTAATTGATTATAGAAATCTTTAATGAGAACTAATTTGTTGATATTTCTTTGCAGTTAGCTTCGGGAATTTATAATTTTGCCTGCTCTCTGTGGAATCATCATACAGACACATTCCTTCAACAAGTTTCTTCTGGCCGTGAAGCTGCAGTTCTGAGTTCACTAGAACGAACTCTTCTCTCATTAAAAGGTACTATTAAACTTGATATGTTCATCTTTGCAATGACATACCTCGGAGGAGTCACCAAATAGTTTCTCTAGATAGACTTTTTGTTCCCAGGCCCACTGGAAAAATAAGATATCAATCTGTCCCTCAAGAGTCAAGGGCTTATTTGTAGTTTGTTTTTCTTTTGTGAGAATAGCTCATCCTCTATTCTAATTAGGACATTGTGTAATCGTTTTATATTATATTCACATGACTAGCATCTCATGACTTTGAATACATTTCTTTCAAATACTCCTTTATTTGCTTTTACTTTACATTTCTCATGTATATAATAATAAGGGCTCCTATTGTTACCATTTTCCTAATTCTCCTAAACTTCTGTCCCTAAGGCTTATTAGTTGAGCTCTTTTCCTAGCTTTCTTTTCCCTGAGAACTCAGATTCCATCTTTCTTATTTGTTACTTAGACTCTCTTAAATTTTTATAGAAGGTGCTTGATGGGGTACCATGTTGGCCTTTGTTTTCCTGTGCTTTACTTGTAGGCATTCTCTTAGCATAAATCTCCATTTCGTGTTTCCTAAATTGCACTATTAATCTTGAATATATGCTGAAGTTCCTTTCCTTTCTGAAATACTCGCTTGGCTCATTCTCTTTGTTTTCAAGTCTTCTATTGTGATTGCTAAGGCTCTTTTAGTTTATTTCTTAGTTTGGTCTCAGGCAGCCTTTTATTTTCTCTAACTACAGCTAATTTAGCATCCTTCTAATTTATTCACAAGTTTCTTTAATCATACTCACTCTAGTACCTTAAGATACCATCATATTATATACTCTTGGCACTACTATATCACTTATATTGACCAGACAGTGGATGTACAAAACCTAAATTGTCAGCGCATTTTGGTGAACCTTGTGGACAAAAGTGTGAATGATTTTAAAAGACTGTTGACAAGTAAAATCCATTGTACAGGTGGTTTACAAGTGAGTGTTGATACCGTAGTTTTGTCAGTATCCTTGAGGAAGAAATTCAAAGGCCTAAGACAGAGATGTTTACTCAAAAAGAATTATAGAAACTGATATTAAGGTTATAGACATAAAACTGTATTAAGGACTGAATTTAATGGTTAAGGAACTTTCATGAGTTCTTTTAGTTGTAGATTTTTCTTGCTTTACTTATTTCTTTTTTTTTTTTTTAAAAGGTGGTTTTAATTCTCTTTTTTTTTAATATATACTTTATTTATTTATTTATTTATTTTGACAGAGGAGAGAGGGAGAGAGATACAGAGACAGAGAGAGAACTGAACTAGGGGAGCTCCCAGTTCAGCATATGGTTCCGCATGGGCCGGGGCCGGGATTCGATCCTGGGCCCCCGGCGCTGCAAAGTGAGCGCCCAACCCACTGAGCCATCCCGGCTTCCCCTGCTTTACTTATTTCAAAGCTTAACTCTTGACAAAAAAAGATGTAGCTCTACTCTATATTAGCCTGCTTTAAACTTATCAATACCTCCCCATCTCAAAGTCTTAGATACACATTAGCATTTCTATGGCATTTGACCTGGAAATACCCCCATAGCATTTTCCTTGGAAATACTTGTTCTTTTATAAATTTCTATCCTGTTGCAATTTAAGAAAGACTTAGGGCATTAGAGTTTTTGTTACATGTAATCTTTTGAGTTTACACTTATGTGCATTTAATATCTTCCAGACATTTATTATTTCATTCAACAAATTTATAGGTAGATTATTGGCACAGGGGAGACAGATATAATCATAATAAAATGGTTACACAAATACATGTAAAATAACACCTATGATAGGGGCCTTACTATTGTTATGATAACTGATATGGTCCAAAAAGTCTTCCCTGAAAAAATGATGTTTGATTTAAAATCATGAAGTGGAAGACAACTAGGTGATGAAGGGAGAAAGAGAGGATCCTCCCAGGTGGTGTGGCTCAAGGTGCTCTGGTGGAAAGAGCACATCCAGAATAAGGGTTCAATTTGAACCCTATGCTATTATGATGTATTCACTTTTTAGTTATACTTGATGTATAAAATTGATGGTCTTGTGTAGACAGGTGAATTCTCACCTTTTATTTATTTATTTATTTATTTATTTTTTATGGTTAAGCAGGAGTTTATTGGAAAGAAGGAAAAGCTCTTGAGAGCAAGAGGGGGCACCCAAAAGTGGAATGCCCCTAACCCTTTTTTTTTTTTTTTAATATTATATTTTATTGTTAAATTTAATGGGGTGACATGGTTGGTAACAATCAGACAGTTTCTCAATGTACAACTCCACATCACATCACCCATGCATCGCATTATGTGCCCTGCACGCAGAATCAGGTCCTCCTCCAACACCATATATCTGGTTCCCACTCCCCCCTCCCCCCACAACTCTCCCTCCCCCCGCCTCTCTCCTCTCCAGGTAAACACCAAACCAGGAGTTTGTCCATAATGCTGGTGCCCTCTCCCACCTCCCCTCCCTCTCTCCTTCCCCCCTCCTCCCCTTCCCTCAGGTAATCACCAAGTTATTGGGTCCATAGGTCTCTGTGTCTTTGTAACTTTCAGTTTTATATTCCACCTATAAGTGAGGTCATATTTTTCCGGATTCTTTCAGTCTGACTGATTTCGCTTAATAAGATGGTCTCTAGGTCCATCCATGTTGCCAGAAATGACTGTATTTCATCATTTCTTATCGCTGAGTAGTTTTCCATTGTGTAAATGTACCACATCTTCTGTATCCAGTCATCTATCGAAGGGCATTTTGTTGTTTCCATGTTCTGGCCACTGTGAACAGTGCTGCGATGAACATGCGGGTACAAACATCTTTAAAGATTAAGGTCTTCAGGTTTTTTGTGTAGATGCCCAGTAGTGGGATGGCTGGGTCATATGGTAATTCCATTCGTAATTTTTTGAGGACTCTCCATACAGCCTTCCATAGTGGTTGTACCAGTTTACATTCCCACCAGCAGTATATGAGGGTTCCTTTCTGTCCACAGCCTCTCCAGCACTTGTTATCCCTTGTCTTGTTGATTATAGACATTCTAACAGTTGTAAGATGGTATCTCATTGTGGTTTTTATTTGCATCTCCCTAATTGCTAGTGAAGTGGAGCATTTTTTCATATATCTGTTGGCCATATGTATGTCTTCATGAGAGAAGTGTCTGTTAAGGTCATCTGCCCATTTTTTAATTGGATTGTTTGTTTTTTTCTTGTTGAGTTGTACAAGTTCTTTGTATATTTTTGATATA
>PVKE010021508.1:15668-26553 GCA_004027555.1 Craseonycteris thonglongyai | reverse complement strand
AAAGATAAGACTATGTCTGACAATGGAATGCAACCATAAGAATGAACACAGTCATGGGACTGACTGTTGAAAGCTCACCCAGAAGTGGGGAAAGAAGTTCCCTGAGGGAGTAAATTCTAAAAGGACACAGGGTGACAAAGTACATTTGTCTTTGGACTCCAGGCCATACATTTCCTCTCCATTTGGAAATTCTCCCAAAAGCCTACAGCTGTCTTCTTAGCTGGGAGGGAAAGATGGAACTCCTTCAAAAAATTAGGTAACCATGCCCTTAATGGGTAGCTGGAGACTTTTTGGAGCCTGGCTAGTTAAGAGCATTAAATATAAACATACTAAAGAAAAAAATTTTCCTAAATGAACCATCCATAACCATCAAAAAATCTATTTTGTTCCATAATTAATGCCAATCAAAGAAATGAGAAAATCCATTCCTTTTGCAATTGCAACAACAATAACAAAAAATAAAATACCTGGTAATAAATTAATGCCAATAAAAGAAAATTGTCACCTTAGAAAAGGACAAGGAGAGGAGGGAGGATGGAAAGGGAAATACTCATGAGTCTTACCCAGGCCCTGATTCTGCTGTTCCCACTCGATGGCATCTGGCACCTGGTAGGTGGCTCCCTCCAGGAGGTCCATGTTTTCCTGCTCTAAGCCAGGTTCCTGGGATGTGACGCCAGGAAGAGTAAACCCACGTAGCTCAGTGTCTCCATCCAAGCTTTCATCCAGGGAGTCTGCATCTTTATCTTCTTCATCTTCCTCCTCATCTTCCTCCTCTTCATCTTCTTCCTCATCTTCTTCATCTTCATCATCTTCTCCCTCTGGGCAAAAGTAAGTCAATGAGAAACAGAGAAATACAGTGAGGGCTTACAGAAGAATCCTTTCTATCTATCCAGACACTACAAAATAATCATGCTTGGCCTTTTAAAACAAATTTTATAGGCAAATTCGAGAATGTGAGTTTTGTAGGATTTTGTGCCCACCATTACCTACATTTTAAATTTTCAAAATCACGACTATATCAGATCATTATTATCCATCCTGCTTATTTGGAGTCAAAGTTTAGGTATAAATTTTTATTAGTTGTATCTATATTAACAGGGGTAGGAAACTTCCTATCCCTGTTTTCTGGAGGCCAATAAAGATTTATCCACCAAAAAACACACTAAAATACTAATGGAATTTAAAGGGAATATCCCAATCCTTTGATATCTTATAATACTAAACAAGAGAATTCATTATGTTGGCACAATTTTCTTTCCATTCTTGTTCTACATCAGTGAGTAGAGCTCACAACAATGTTAAGTGAGAAGTACATAAATCCACTCCTAGAACTGTTATTTTTATGGAACAGTGACCAAAAAAAACTGTAAACAATTGCATCAGTGTTCTCAGTCCAACTCTAAAGGGGATTGAGAAATAGGATATTGATTAAGCACATTCAGAAAAGAAACGTGTCAAAAAATAATTATCATTACTATTGTAATGAGTTAAATTTAAAATTTTCAATGTTTAATGTGGGGTAGATATAGGGAACACGAGATCCCCAGTTTCATTGTTTCATCAATGTTAAATTTCTAGGAATACTTCAAATTCCCACCCTTAGTGAAGCTACCCAGAAATCTAAGATTCTCCTTTTCTACTTCTAGACTAGCAGTGCCCAACATTTTGACTTCCCTGAGCCACAATGGAAAAAGACAGCTGATGAGCTAAAAAAAAAAAAAAATCTCATAATGTTTTAAGAATTTGTGTATTTGTGTTGGGTCTCATTCAAAGCCCTCCTGGGCCATAGATTAGACTTGCCTGTTCTAGACCATTTTTCTCCACACATACCCCTTTCCATCCATCATTTATTGGGTTGTTTTGTTTTGTTTTGTTTTACTTTTAAAACAGTATTACATATAGTCTTTTTCACTCTTATCCTTCAACGTTATAGGACTTCATACCTGTCACTATTACAAAAAGTCAACAAATATTTATTAAGCACCTAGTTCCAGGTACTCGAAATAGAACAATAATGACTCTGCCTTCGTGGACCTGACACGCCACTCAAGGAGCACACACCAAACAGATGTGTACCATATTTTCCGGCGTATAAGACGACCGGGCGTATAAGACGACCCCCTAATTTTACAGTTAAAACATAGGTTTAGGCCTATATTCGCTGTATAAGACTACAGCCTCGGAAGTGGGGGGTAGTCTTATACAGAGAATATAGGCCTAAACCTATGTTTTAACTGTAAAATTAGGGGGTCGTCTTATACGCCCGGGCGTCTTATACGCCGGAAAATACAGTATATACAACATTACACTCTGACTAAAACTGACACAAAGATAGAAAATGCCATGCACTGCTATTTTAGATGGGGAGATCAAGGAAAGTATTTCTAATAAGGTAAAGTTTGAACAGAGGCCATACAAAAATAATGAATTGTCTTATTTAATTCAGGTAAATTTAGAAAGAGCATTCCCAGTACTTGGGAAATGAGGGAATAGCAGAGGCGAAAGTCTTGAGATGGATGTGTGCTTATTGTATTGGATGGCAACGACTAGGCCAGGGGGCAGGAAGAGAATCTAAGAAATAAGAATGACGGGCAGGAATGGGCAGATATGACATAATTGATCATTAATCTCTCTGGTTGCAGAGTGGAGGAGAGGCTCTTTCAGAAGAGAAAGCCAGAAGACTCATTAGGAGGCTATTTCCAAATCCAGGGAATAATGGTGTGAGGGATGAGGCTGTAGTCCTAGATAAGGGGTGAGGTGGTCAAACCTGAATTGTAATTTGAAGATAGGGCCCTGCTGATAATTGCAATGTGGGACATGGGAGGAAGACCCCACTTTATTAACAATGGGAACTAAAGGACAATGAGCAAAATCAAGAATTTTATTTGAGACATATTAAGTGTGTCATGGCTATGCCTGTGACATCCAAATGGAAGTGCTGGAAGCCAAGGGAAGGTCAAAGCTAGAAATAAAAATCTAGGAGTCATCAATTTATAGATAATATTAAAAGCCTGAAGATTGGCTAAGATCACCAAGAGAATGAGCACGGATAGATGTCCACCCCAAGTCTTGGGCAATCGAGCATTTAGACTATAGAGGTCGGCCAGCAGAGGGGGATTCAGCAAAGGTCAAGTGACCACCCAGATGGTAGAAAAACCAAGACTAGTGTGGTGCCAAGGAAGCCAAAGGAATAAAACACTTCCAAAGGGCGAAGAACTGAGAATGTCCCCTTGACTATGACAACCTCTGCCTTGACATTCTGGAGGTCATTAGTGACCTTGACAAAAGCTGTTTCCTTGGAATGTTAGGGACAAAAGCCAAACTGGAGTGATGAAAAGAAAATTAAAAAAAAATTAGTAGACACAGCAAATACAGAAAACTCTTACAAGAAATTTGAAAAAGAGAACAGGGATATTAGGGGGTAGCTAGAGGGAGATATGAGGTCAAAGGATAGGTTCATAAAACCGGAGCTATTAGAATTTTACTTATAAGTGATGGGTAAGACCAGGTAGAGGGGGAAACTGATGACGCAGGCCTGAGAGAACACAGCTGCTGGACAAATGTCCTGAGAGACATGGTATTATAGAGTGGTTACGCATGTGGATGCTGGAACCACTCAAACTTATAAAGGTCATGTGATTTTGGACAAATTACTGAATTTTAGTGTGCCTCATCTGTAAAATTGGTATGATTCTTACCTCACAGGGCTGTTGTAAGGATTACATCAGTTAATGTACAGGTATTTACAACAAGCCTAGCACACTATATAAGACCAGCTTCTCTGCTGGTATGGCGAGAAGGGTGTCAATGCACAGGCCGCCTCAGCTGCACCCTCCACGGCAGTAGGCACAGGTGCAGGAAGGAGGGTACGTTTGGTGATGGGAGTATGTGAAAGCTATCTTCATATTTCTTTTACTTTCTCAGTCAAATAAAACTTCTGGAAAGGAAAAGAGAAATGGAGGTTGTTTGAGGTGAGAGCAGGAAGTGTGAAACAGTTATCTTGAAAAATGGGCAAGTGAATTCTCCAGGAATACATGGTAAGACTGCCTTATGGGCCCACTTATGGTGTGACATCATAAATTTCAAGTGAGAATCATCGAGATGGCTGTTTTTCTGTGTTAAAATGGTAATGTGTTTTTCTCCAGCCACATTCAGCTGCTTGAGTGCAGGCCCTGGTGGAGGGGTGAAGCCAGTGGCAAATAATGCTAGGAGAGTTCAAATGGGGAGGGGTGGGGGACAGGGGTAGTTGTTTGTGTGTGAAAGGAGTGATTATAATGATGGACCAGGCAAAGGGTACACACTCCCAACAATAAGATGAATAAGTTCTAGAATCTAATATACAGTATGGTGACTATAGTTAATACTGTATTGCACTTGAAAGTTATTAAGAGTAGATCTTGAATGTTACCACCACAAAAAAGGTAATTATGTGAGGGGATGACAATTAACTAACCTTATTATGGTAATAATTTTGCAATATATATGTGTATCAAATTGTCACATTGTACACCTTAAACTTACATATGTTATATGCAAATAATATCTCAATAGCTCTGGAGGGGGAAAAGGATGAACCAAGGACGCTTATGAAAGAGGGGAAGGAAGTTGGATAGAGAAAAAGTAATAGGGTCACTGGATTATGGAGAAAACAATCAGGGATCTTCAAGACTATCTGATGATTTTGCGGACCTTCCCCCTATGGACAGAACTGGTCATGGGATAAAACATATTAAAGCATTATCAAATCATTTTTAGTTACCTTTTCTCTCCACAAGCCTAAGAGGGCTCTAAGTGTGACAATATATTAATAATAGTGATCCCTGAGGAACACAAAGGCAGAGCCAGTGCTCTGAGCCCTAAGTTTTCAGCTCTCGTCACTGAACCATTGTCTTCTGACCACTACCACCCACCAAGGACAACTTCTACTTGGTTCTGAATGTGTTCAGTTAACTTCTCCTCTTTAAAGTACAGAGGTATACAACCCAGCAATCCCAATTCTGAGTATATAGCCAAAGAAAATGAAATCTTTATGCCAAAGAGATATCTGAACTCCTCTGTTTATAACAGCACTGTTCACAATAGCCAAGGTATAGAAACAACCTACGTGTTCCTCAGCAAATGAATAGACAAAGATGTGGTATACACACACATATGCACGAATATTATTCAGGCTATAAAAGAAGGAAATCGTGTTCTTTGCAACACAAACAAAACTGGAGGGCATTATGCTAAGTGAAACAAGTCAGATGAAGACAGAAAAATATTGCATATTATCACTTACATGTGGAATCAAAAAAAGAAGTCTAAGAGAGAGTAGAAAAATGATTGCCAGGGAGTAGGTGGTGGAGGAAATAGGGAGAGGTTGGTAAAAGGATACATACTGTCAGCTGTAAGATGTATAAGGTCTGACTATCTAATGTAAAACATGACGACTGCAGTTGATAACACTGTATTGTATAATTGAAATGCTATGAGAGAGGACTTACATGTTCTCTCATACACACAAAAAAAGGATGTGAGATGATTATGTTAATTAATCCAATTGTGGGAATCCTTTCACAATGTTTGCGCATATCAAATCACCACAGTGTACACTTTAAATGTCTTACAATTTTGTCAACTATACCTCAATAGAGTTGGAAAAAAATAAAGTACAGAGCTATAAAAAGAATGCAAAAGATCTCCAAAGCCATCTTACTCCATCTTTTGTATCCTGAAGAGAGGGCTGCATCTAAGCAAGTCTAGGCCAACAAAACATTGCCACCTTTATGATGTGATTAGGAGGACATTACTTAAGTCAGCATGTCCCATGTGTCATAAACTCTCCCACACTCACCCACCATGGTAGAGCCTTTCTTCTTCTCCCAATCCTGAAATGCCTGGCATGAGATGTCTGACTCCAAGTCAGACAATAAAACTGGGAGTAATCTCTCCAGCAATACCCCATCAGAAGGACCCCGACTGGCAGCTGTTACATAATGCATAACAATCCTTTGTACTTACATGGACTCTCCTTCTAAAGAATTCAAAATGCCAAAACGTACGGTGCTGGCTCCATTTTACTTACAGCCTACTTAGCTGGTGATATAACTGTCTTGGGCACTCAAGTATCATAGCAGAGCCTCAAACAGGTTTGTTAAACCTGGAATTTTTGACTCTCTAGGGCAGGCCTGTTTTCTTTATTTATTGTAAACATCTCTGCCTAATGTTACTAAAACTAACTTTTATTTTGTTCAGGTCCAGGGCCATGGGTTAACTCCCAACAAAATCAATTGAAGATACGGGAGAAAATTTGTCCAGCGATCCCTGCCTGAGTAATCTGACTCTGCTACGAAGTCCAGTTGCCATTTAATAGGCAATTCCCATCAAAGATGCTCAGTTTCTCTCATTTCATTTTTGTCACAGTTTAGACATTTTTAGATTTCCAAAAGATAGAGACATAGCTAGCATTCACAGAGTAATACTAATGAGTCAAAGAGAAAGCCTTGTTTGAGACTTCCCAACAATGGAAGTCAGAAAAACACCACCAGTAATATTTGTTTCCCAACATAGCCTGTCTACCCTTGGCTGGCAGAAAGAATAGGACCTCGCCTATACTTTCTGCCTCTTTGCAATAGCAACAATTAATGTGAATCCCTGTCTTTTGCCAATTCATTCAGTAGTTTTAAGTGTCAAACCTCTCTATTGAGCAGCCCTTTTCTTTCCTTTACAAAGTTGAAAATTAAGCCTAAGGTAAATAAATTAGAGCACACGAACAAGAGGATAGCATGAGAAGACACAGGTGGCTTGGTGGGCAGTGGCTGAACGTGCATTAGTTTCCCCCACTTCCTCTCTGAAGGGAATGGCTCTGACACATCCCAGTGGCTTAATTCTAAAAGAAGAAGCATCTGTTAGAACATGTTTTCTAGGGAACTCCTAAATCAGTATCATCGAAAGCTACTGTAGCAAAATGGTTTCCACAGATAAAAAGTGACTGAAGAAGCTGGGATGGCACAGATTTTCCAGACTTCTACAACTTAGGCATCATATTGAGCACAAAATTTTAAAGCCAGAGAAGAAAAAATTCAACGTGTTTTGAGGACATGAAGTGATTCTCCAGCAGATGGCTCTCTGGGATCAGAAGGTGTTGAGGACTCCCAGAAGCTTCTGAAATAATGACAAGAAAATTCAGCAGCCCACAATTAAGCCAACTTAGAATTTATAGAATTTCATTACATTTCTAAAATCTTAAATATTCCTGCCAGCTAGGTGCTTTTACGTTTTTTTATCATCTAATATTAGATATATACAAAAGAAAAGATACACATTTATATTATTAAGCTCAATATTGAAATGGACCCCAGAGAATTCACTATTCAACTTAAGAATGGGAATATGACTAACATGGATGTATCTGTTTGCATATTCTATCATATTAACCAACTTCCTCCCCTTAGTGTCATAAAAAACTACTGAATGTCATATATATATTTTGGGACTTTTTTTAAATTAAATTGATTACGGTGACATTGGTCAGCAATGTGGGACTTCTTTTTTTTTTTTTACTCAAAATTATGGTTTTAAGTTTTACACACCTTGTGCAAAACACTAGTTTGTTAATTGTGCTGATTTATGGTATTCCATTATACAACTATGTCACTATTTATTTTTTTAATCCTCATGTCAATAAGCATTTTGGTTATTCAGTTGTTGCCAATCTTTTTGCTGCTATGCATAGTGCTGTTATGACCATTCTTATATACAATCTCTAGTGTATCTACTTGTGTTTCTGTAGGGTATATTCCTAAAAATGTAACTGCAAGGTCAAAGGGAATAGAAGTATTCAATGCTCTAAGTCATGTTTAGATAAACTTCCTTAGCTCCACATCATCACCAATCTTTGGTGTTGTAAAACATTAATTTTTTTGTTACTCCAGTGTCTATAAACTGATATGCCATTACAGTTGTAATTCACATTTCCCTAATTACTTATGAGGCTGTCTATCTTATCATATGTTTATATATCTCTGTAAAATGCCTATTCATATTTTCTCCTTTTTCTTTCAGTTTGCCTGTCATTTCCTACTGATTTTTTTTTTTTTTTTGAGTTCTTTCCATTATGGACACTGATCCTTTGTCAGTTACATGTATTACAAGTATCTTCTCTAGTTTAAGGAGTTGTATTTTCACTACCTGTCGAGTATTTTTTATAAAACTTTTTAATTTTAATATAGCTGAATTTATCAATATTTTTTTATAATTAGCAATTTTTGTGTCAGAACTAAAAAAATTCCTTCTGTATCATTAGTTCGGGAAGCTATTCTATAATTGGTCTCCAATTTTTAAGTTTTGCTTTTCACGTGTTTTTAAACTATATGTAACTGATTTTTGTGTATCATGTTGAATTTAATCTGATTAAATTTTTTTCCATATGAACAACCATTTGTCCCAAAACTATTATGCAAAAAAAACCAATGCTTTCCCCTCTGCTCTGAAGTGCCATCTCTATCATACATCAAGGACCCTTATAAGACTGTGTCTGTTTCAAAGCCCTCTGTTCTGTTCCACTACTCATTTTAATTACCCCTGTCTATGACCACATTGTCTGAACACATACAGAAATAATGAGAGCTTTGTAAGTCTTAATATGTGGTAGGACAAGCTCCCCTCTCCTCCAATTTATTCTTCTTCTTTAGCAGTAAGTATACTGGCTATTTCTTGGGTTTTTGCTCCTCCATACAAATTTTACAAAAAGTCAGTCAAGTTGTTATGAATCTATGAAATGGAAAACAAAATAATAAAATCTTATTTTTATTACTTCACTCCTTCTATTTTCCTTAGTTTGGTTTGTTTTGTTTTTACAGTTTAAGTTAGAGGCTTATTGATTTTCAGGTTTTATAGAAGCTTTAAAGGCTACATATCTCCCTTTACATATCCCTTTAACTTCATCTTATAAGTTTTATTTTTTAATATTTATTTTATTGTTTTTAACAGAGAGAGAGAGAGAGAGACAGAAAAGGGAGAGGGCCCAGAGCAGTTTCCATAGCTGGACATCATCAGTTTTCCACATGGTTTTCTTCCAAACAGGTGAGTGGGGGCCATACAGGGTGGGAACTTGGCTCAGGGCCTCCCACATGGGAAGCACACCCCAGTTCAGCACATGGGTTCACACAGGCCGGGGCAGGGACTCGATCCTTGGTCCCCAGGGCTGCAACACGAGTGCTCAACCTGTTAAGCCATCTCAGCTTCCCCTTCATCTTGTAAGTTTTGATATAATATTTTACTATGACTCAGTTCTAATTATTTTTATTTTCTATTATGATTTTTTCTTTGGTCCATAAGTTATTTAGACATGTGTTTTTATTGTTTTGTTTTGTTTTTTAATTTTAAAGGTATAGAACAATTTATCTTTTTAATTTTTAAGTTCTAACTGAATTGAACAGCCATCAGGGCCTGCATGGTATCAAGTCTTTGAAATTCATCAAGATTGCTTAATGGACTAGTACATGATCAGTTTTTGTAAATAGTTTACATGTGCTTAAATATAATGTGTATTCTCTATAGGTACAGTATTTTATATACGTCCATTAATGCCTTTTGTCTTAAATTTTATTTTGTTTGAAAATTTTAGCAAACTGAGTCCAAAACATAAAAAGAATTACACATCATGACCAGTTAGTTAGGCTTATCCCAGAAATACAGAGTTGTTTTAGTATTCAAAAATCAGTCAGCGCAATTCACCACAGTAGCAGAAAAAAACATATACCGTAATCATCTCAATAGATGCAGAAAAACAGAATTAAAAGCATTTAAAAATATATAGTATCCATTTGTGACACACACACACAAAGGTTTTAAACTAGGAAAAGAGAAAACTTCCTCAAGTGAATAAAGGACATTTATAAAAACTCCAAAGCAACCAGCCTATTTAGTCTCCTTGTATTTACTATCATTATTGATATGCTTGAATTTGATCCTTAATTTGTCATTTTTTCTGTGCTTTTCTTTCATATTGTCTCACTCATCTCTTTGTGCTACACTCGCTACAATGTCTTCAAATTGGTCTTCCAGGTCACAAACTCCTTCTTACTTTTTGACCAGTTAATTATTTAGGGTTTTATGGTTTTCCCCCTATTATTACTTGCTCATTTTAGGGATTTCACTTTCCTTTCTTTAAACCTCTTATAATGATTATTTTACATTCTATTCTGATATTTTAGTATCAATTGTCTTTTCTACTGACTCTCAGTCATGGCTGTTTCCTTGTTAGTTTGTTGATCTTTTATTACAAGCTCATATTTGCTTGGTTTTACCTGTGGGAAACCTATGGACCTCATGAGCACACTATTTTCCAAGGAGAATTTATTAATACATTTGCTTCGATACGAAGTCAGGTTGTGCTACAAATCTGGAACCACAAATGTAGACTCTTGATATCACTATTTCTTCTAGAGCACCTTTACTTGACTGTTTGCTTATTCCTTACAGCTCACTCTTTGGGTTTCAACCCCACATTTTGGACAAGTCTAGCTAAAAAGCACAATCCTTGGAGATTTTTCTGACTACTTGCAATCGTATTCACACATTAAAGCATATAATTTACCCAAGATCTAGTCATTTTGCTATGGTATGGTCAATCAGAGTCTTCATCAGAAGCTGAAATCCAAATAATATGCTTTTCAAAAGTATTCTTATCGGGGAAAGCCGGGACGGCTCAGCAGGTTGAGCGCTCGCTTTGAGGCCCCGAGGACCGAGGATCGAATCCCGGCTCCGGCCCAGGCAGGACCCACATGCTGAACTGGGGAGTTCCCACAGTTCGGTTCTCTAGCTGTCTCTGTCTCTGTCTCTCTCTCTATCTGTCAAAAGTAAAATAGAAATAAATATGCACTGAAGATAAAATAATTAC
>PVKE010021508.1:0-15568 GCA_004027555.1 Craseonycteris thonglongyai | reverse complement strand
TAATCTGTGGTGCATTTGTAAATTAGATAAAATATCAGGTGTTATTGTTTATTAAATATACTGCATTAAACATTTCTGTTAATTTATTCAGTTCTCTCTTTTTGAGATGCCTCCTCACAGTGATTTATTTTAACTTCCTATATTAATCTATACAAATTTCTTGAAAAGTTTTTACTAATGTTCAAACTTCCCATTAACTCTATAATAGTAAGTGTAATAATGAGAAACTTTCTCCCATTCTAACCTTAACAATATTTAAAAGGTACATGTATGAGAAAATAAAAAAGCTTGAGGCAAGATAATCTGTCCACCTCAAACACCAGTGGCAAAATGTTTTAGATTCGATCCACATTTCAGATAGATGCTTAAGTATTATCTTATCTTGTTCAATATTACTTCCTTTAAATTAAGGGATGCTGCTCTTGATAACATCATCTCCTATGTAGACAGGAGTGAAAAAAAAATCAATCTACATAATTAGCCTCACATTTACTGGT
The DNA here is from genome assembly GCA_004027555.1 of Craseonycteris thonglongyai. NCBI lineage: Eukaryota > Metazoa > Chordata > Mammalia > Chiroptera > Craseonycteridae > Craseonycteris > Craseonycteris thonglongyai. Next base: position 15,071 of record PVKE010021508.1, on the reverse strand, counting down.
CATGACATAGTATCTTTTCAGCCTTGATTCCATATAATTGGTGTTCTCCAATATCTCCTATAAATCCTTCCCCAAGTTAAACTGAGTTATCTTAATAGATTAAGCCCTAGCACAACAATTATTAAGTTCTGGCCTGATTTCTGTTCATTGAACAACTCACTTTGGATTCACATGATTCCATTTTATATATTTCCCTCTGGGAAGTAAGACTATAGCAATACTATTTTATTTCTCAAGGGTGCTATAAAAAAAAACACAATAGTTAGATTAATATTGTAACTATAAATTCTGAAACATCGAGAACAAAAATGTTCTCTTTAAAAAAAAACAAAAACCTTTCTCTTCAACAATTTAGTAGTCTTAAAGGAGTATCTGCTTTAAGCAAGCATACACAAAACTTGTATATAAAATTCTACATATACTCAAAAGATAAATAATAGGTTGGTTAGGTTGATTTATCAATTTTTCAAAAATATGTACAAAAGTAGATTTCCCCTTTAAACTTAAAATATGACTCAATTAATCCAAAATGAGGTTTACATATTTATTTGTGAAAACATGTTTATCTTATTATAACTGTGTACAGTTAGCTTCTTGAAACCGAAGATCCTGTCTTATTCTTCGTGCCTCACCTCCCAGCATCAAGCACTGTACCTTGCACAAAGTAAGCTTGAGAAGGATCTCCCTCTTCCCTCCTTTCCTTTCTTTTTCTCCCTCCTTCTATGGTGTCCCAAAGTGGGGTTTTTTTATTTTTAAAATGGGTTTAAATAATCCTTAAGTTTATTGACTTCCCCTTACCTGACCGTGTGGATGCTGGTATGAATTCTAGCGAGAAGAAACTAAAATAATGTTCAAAGCCATAATAGGATTTAAGAAATCTAAGCAAATTCCCACGGAATTTCTAGCAGAATGTGACTGGAACCACTGGTTCATTCAGTTGAGCAAAAGAGCTCAACTTCAGGCCCAAAATAGGCACTAGATTTAAAACAACATCAGCAATGAACAGAGTAAGTCAAGTAGAAAGCATATCAATTAAGCAAGGTAATGGTTCCAATACCATGCACTCCATCACTGGTCATCCTTTACCCAGCACCTGGTACCTACATACCACTGTGGACACAACAAATCAGAAAGCTCTGACCCTGCCCTCAAGGAGGTTTTGGAGAATTCAATTGAGTGCACAAACTGATGTTCAATGGCTAGAAAGGCAGATTCACTTGGGGTGTGCATACTCATAAAAATGAAATAGGATAGGCAAACACTTGGCTTGATTCCCAACCCCAAAATGCAGAAGATGACATACAAAAATCAGAATTTTCAGCTTATCTTGGAAAAATTCTGAGATCTGGAATCACGGAGCTCACATTCTCCTGGCAATGATATCAACAGCAACTGTCAGGATCAAAGGAAGTGTGTGTTCTCTATTGCATCACACACACCATTTTCTACTAATTTATCTTAGGCACCTACCCTTTTGCTTACTTACATTATCTACCTGGTCCCTGACCCATTATTGAATGGAGCGAATATGAATATTTCATTATAACAATTAATATATAGTAGTGCATGATAAATGATATGTAATTTAATTGGTAAATGATGTAAAATATTCTTATTTATTAAATATTTGTCCCATGTCATGCATAGATTTACTACACACAAAATCTCATCTTATTCTCACAGTAAGAGATAAGAACACCAATATCCCTGCTTTATACACATGGAAAAACTGAAGTCTAAAGAATTTACATAGTTTGATCAGAATCACAATGCTTATTCATAATGGAGCTCACACTTAAACTCATGTATATCCATTTGAGATCAGAGCTAGAGCTATTTCCCAGTAATTTACACTGCCCATCAATGTAGGTGGGTGGTTTGAGAGACTTCATAAAGGAGGATGAGTTTGAGCTGACCTGTTTCTACCTCTCCTCCCCATCCTCTTTTAACTTTAACTTCATGGCCCTCTGTTTATGGAGTAGCATAGTTCTGAGTATTATTTTCTGTATAATGTGACAGAATGATTTTATTATATATTTCTTATACAGTGAGAACAGTATTATTGCCTAGACATGAATCATGCCACACTTTTAACAGAGATGGAATTTACTATGAAAAGTGGGATGAACAAGGTGTCAATCATGATAATTGTCTGGCAGTCAGTTGCCTAGAGATTCAAAGTATATCCTTCAATCAGGAAATCAGGATAGATATTACCTATGTGGGATTGGGGGTTCCCTACTCAGTGGTGGACCCTAAAGGAAGTCTACATCTTGATCTTGGCTCTTTTATGTGGGTGCAGAGATGGGGAAGAGAAAATAAGTTACCCTCTATACTGAAAACAAACCAAGAGTTGAGAAGCCAGAAAGCCTGGCAAGGTGCCTAAAAAAACTGTTCCAGTGCTTTTGGTACAGAACATAAAAAACTTTCTCAGACAGAGTATTTAATGGGTCATGGCATGGGAGCCCAGGGAGCTTGTTAGCTAAGGTAAGATCAGAGAGAGATTTGTACCGTGTGAGCCTCATTTCATATTTCTTTTATATTCTTCATTTTATTGCTTTGTGTTCCCATGGGTTTGAGCCAAGTATTTTTAAATTTTCTAGTAATTTCAGCTGAAACAACTAGTGCTTGAGCTAGAGTTTTCAGACAGCATGTGAAACAGCTAGCTTGAGAAAATTCAGAAGGAGCGGTCAGGCTCTCTGTCTACCTGGAGAATCGCCTTCTCATGAAAGAACCTTGGAAGTTCTTTATATTGTATTTACAAAAGCAATTTCCATAGCATATTTTATCTAGAGGGATTGAACAATGTAGAAAGAGGTGGGATGGCTCAAGAAGGAAAGGCACTGGTAAATGCAGGCAGAATCAATGTATATCTTTCAGGACAAATTTAATGTCTCCCAGGGTAAACATTTTTAAAATCTTGTAAGGCCATTCAAATTGATGTATTATATTTTTCTTCTAATCTTTTCCTTTGGGGATATGTAGGCATTTACATGTTAAGGTGCAGACTGATATCAAAACAAGTTCATGATCATGAATACAGCCTTTTACCTATATTGTTAAGGTTTGTATTTGTTTATACTCCAATGCAATAAAATTCTCATATTTATAACAGTAAAAAAAGAGTTATATCTATCTTCATATCAAAAAATCATGTCTTAATGTAATGCCTTCATTTTCTGCAAATATCTAAAATGCCTTTGAAATCTGCACAGCCCACGATGTGGTTTCAAGTTACATGTTTGCTACAACAGCTGCATAAAACAACCATACATGGAAACCCCTTCTTCGATCAATCCTCACAGGGAGTCTCAGCCCTGGAATATGAGCCCTGACGAATCACTCAGAACAAATCTCTTTGCCTCGGATGCTGAGCATTCCTCCTCAAGAGAGACATCGTGCAGTTTCTTTAAAATGAGGTATTTGTTAGCCCAAGGCTGGGTGCCTGGAGCCTCTTCTACATTGAAAAATAGTCACTTCTGTTAATAAAAACTATTCTTAAGAAAGAGTTCATCTCACCAATAAGCTAAATTAGAAAAACATGCTTGATAACATGTCTATAAAATAACTGATTACTAGTGTGGGTTGTAGGGTGTCTATTCACCAACATTTAGAACACTTTCCACATTTTTGGATTTGTCACCACTTATCTCCTTATAATTATCAATGGAACAAGGAACATATATAAATATATATATATACCGTATTTTCCGGCATATAAGACGACCGGGCGTATAAGACGACCCCCTAATTTTACAGTTAAAACATAGGTTTAGGCCTATATTTGCTGTATAAGACTACAGCCTCGGAAGTGGGGGGTAGTCTTATACAGTGAATATAGGCCTAAACCTATGTTTTAACTGTAAAATTAGGGGGTCGTCTTATATGCCCGGTCGTCTTATACGCCGGAAAATACGGTATTCACATGCATAAATATCAATTCCTTGTTTCTCTAAACTGGGGCTAAGCCCACTCTTCTTAATCTCAAAGTCCTGTGATGCCAGGATAGCTTAGCAGGTTGAGCACTTGTCTTGCAACCACAAGGTCCAGGGGTCTAGGGATCAAATCGTGGCCCCGGCTCATGCAAACACCTATGCTGAACTGTGGCACAACTGGTAACCACCAGGATGACTCAGCAGCAAAGGTTCTCACTTCCCATGTGGGAGACCCCCAGTTTGGTTCTCACCCCACAAGGCCCCACATCCACCTGTGTGGAATGAAACTATGTCACAATTAATGATGTACAACTATGGCGACTGCTCTCGCTCTCTCACTCTCTCTCTCACTCTCACTCTCTCTCTCTCTCTCTCTCTCTTAACATTCTCTCAAACAACAAAAAATAAATCTCAAAGTCCTTTTTCTATAATTTTTTGTGATAGTTTCCCACCTTCTACCTTATATTTTCATTAATGTATTTTTCGTACTTTTTCTATTAAAATGTATGCTCCCTAAAGAGCAAAATTTATCCCCATTTCTTCTTTGTATTCTCTGAATCACCAGATATTTATTAAATGCACACAAATAAATAAATAAAACTTCTGAATATGTAAAAAGCTAAATTATTTTGTCATCATAAGCCATTACTTAAAATTTCATGAGTGCCTAAGGGCGAGCTTACTGAGTAAGCAGTGCTAACTTTCTGGTGCTGGGCAACAAAGGTGAAAAAAAAGGGTGGCAGAAATCAACTCTAGAACAATGTTTACTTATGGCAATTATACCAGTAAATTAATTCATTATGATAAGAAAGCACACCAGAAAACTTAGACTGATTTCAGTTCTCTTTCTTCAACAGCAGAATTTATAAGAAAAGCTTTATGGTAATACATCACAATACTGATTTTAAATATTTCTTAAATACCACCGTCTGAGTGAGCATTAGTAGCAAACACACGGTGACCATTTTGAGTGCTAATTTACTGCACATTCCTACAAGAGTATACATGTACTTCAGGCCAGAGCTCTGTCAAAAATGCCAGAGAAAGTATAATGATGTCAGGACCAGACAACAAAAAACAGAATCAACTGAAACCACCAGCAATTCTGTTTCATAACCTGTCACATAATATATTGAAAATGATGCAATGATGAAAACTAACATATTTGGTAATACTATTAGATGTTTCATGTGTTCATGTTAAAAAAAAAAGTTATAAAAATAATATATTATTTTCATTAAATTCCCATTGTTTTGGACAGAATGGGGATGGAGGGGACCTAGTATTTATTTACTGAAATCAAACAATGGGTATATTCCATTAAATACTCTTTTCTGCATCTTCCCTACTTGTATATTGTTTTAGTGGCTCTGCTATTGAGACAAAATTAAATCTAAAGCATATTGAATAACAAAGATCCATTCTTAACATAGTTGGAGTGACCACCCTTAACCTCATACTACAGTGTCACAAGTAGCAGTGATAGTTCAACTTGACCACACCCTACTTGATCTTTAATATTATATTCCACATAGCAGTATCCAGTGGTAAATTACATACACTTGGTCTCATAAATATGGCCTTGACATGAGATTTTGAACATTCCCTTTCATTCATCCATTCTAGGTGCCTTCTAAATTAAAAGGTTACAGAAAAATTGAGAAAAATTTTAAAATACTCTCTGAAAATCAGTATATACTGGAAAGACAAAAAGATATTGATTTTTAGGAATTAAAGTTCAGGTGAAGAACAAACATTTCTCTCATAAAAATTACATGAGCTCTTAAGTGCCCTCTGAGGAGTTATTAAGAAAAAGTATCTCTAAGATGTGTCCATAATGCCATTTAAAGAATGCATTTCCCTGTGAAAGCTGGGATGGCTCAGCGGGTAAAGCGCTTGCTTTGAAGCCCCGAGTACCAAGGCTCAAATCCCGGCCCCGGCCCATGCAGGCCCACATGCTGAACTGGGGTGTGCCCCAGTTCAGTTCTTGCTGGGACCTATGTGGGAGGCTCCCAGCCCAGTTCCTGCCCTACGCAGCCCTGTACCCAACTGTGGAGTGAAACTATATGGAAAACTAATGTCAACTATGGAGACTGCTCTGGGCCCTCCCCCTTCTCTCTGTATCTCTCTGTCTCTTTTCTCTCTGTCAAAAATCAATAAAATAAATCTTCATAAAAAAAAAAAGAATGCATTTCCTGATTCATTTCTAACTGACCAATTAAAAAAAGGGGGGAGAGAGAGACAAAGCTTCTTGACTTCAATACCAACTATGAAGCCACCACACTGCCAAAATTATCATTCAGTCATCTGAATGAAGGCATACTTTTTAAATAAGAATTTCTTCTAAAATTCCTATGTTATCAGTAAAGTGCATCTCTAGGACAGAGACAGAATTGAGAATTTCCGATAAGAAAGAAAAGCTAATACTACTATCTCTTCAGCAAAGACAATTAGCAGGTGCTGCAAATATGTATTGAAAATGCTCTTGGAGGGCTGCAGAAAACATCCAAGAAATTAAATACACACACACACATGAATGCATACAAACACAGATACATACACATAGATGCAAACACATAAAGGCAGAAAAATGGATGTCACTGAAATAGATTAAACAACAAATGATAAAATAATGACAGCTTTCTATCTTATGTGTGCTGCCTGGCTGGGAAAGTATGTCAAAAATGCAATTTTTAAAAGCAAATATATAAGGATAACCAAAATGGTCTTGAGAGAGGTGGGGAGGATAAAAACTGTGAGGAAAGAAAAAATTGAAGGTAAGTGATATATTTGGTCAAATGCTTTTAAAAATCAAAATGTTAAAAAATTAAACATGACTTTTCTGTTGGATACTAAGAGTTAATAATACCCTTATATGTTTAAAAGATTGTATGTTCTACATTTACACATAGCATGCATTATACATTTTTAAAAGGTTCAGAAGTCGATGACTGAGTTTGTCCCATAAAGCCTATAATAAATGGGCCTTTTTAAACAGATAAAGAAATAGGAATTGTACAACCCCAAGACTCAGAAATATAGGAAATAGGACCAGCCAGATCAAGAAGTCACCTTCTTCAGACCTGGGACACTGGTATTTGTTCTTCTCTTACAGAAGATCAGTAAGCTAACCCAGGGTCCTCTCGGGGGAGTCCAAGCAAATTCAATGTGTTTTCAGGTCTGTCTGGTCAGCACCATGGCGAGCACCTTGTGCATTCGCATGTCCCACCAGCTGGAAGGTCAGGTTACTGACTTCCAAACATAAGGGTAAAGAAGTGCTGCAGGGGGAGGCAACAATTACCAAAACCTTAATCACAAAATTTGAGCAATCTCTGCTTTTGTCCGCTGATCTCCCACATGTTCCTAGAAACCTAGTACCTGGTACAAAAAGATCCACAATAAATTTTTTCCTGAATATTGTATTGTCAAAGTGATAACCTTTCACCCTACTGAATTATTGTTATAATTTTACATCACAGATGAATTTCCATGTTCTGCACAAATACAGGAAAGGCTAAAATACGTTTGATTTATGCAGAGTAAATATTCTCAGGTGAATTTCTAAAATACAGAAAGCAGAACTTCTTAAAGTAAGAAATATTGAAAGTCCTAGTCCATTTGATATAAGTACTAAAATATATTTATACTCATATAGTTAACCCTCCTCAAAAATAATCCATGTAAGTTTTCATCAGTAATCAGAAATTTCACATTACCATTTTGGAATGGAGAAAGACATTAATATTCAACAACAACAACAAAAAGTTATTAACATCTACAGAGATTATATCGAAAAATTAGTTTATGTAGTTATATGAGAGCTATTCAGAAAGTATCCAGCCATGTAACTGTTCACATTATATTGACAATGGCTGGATTTTTTTCTGGACAGCCCTCGTAAATGTAGTTTGCCATTATCCTATTTTGAATAAAAAAATTAGGACACTTTTGTTATATTTATATTTCAAAGATGCTGAATGCAGCCGTAGTGGTTAGTTTTGCCTGAGATAAGTATAATGCATTTTTTATCATCCTGAAAACATATATTCCCTTCAAAAAAAATACAGAGGAGTAAAGTGTATCAGACAAGGTGACAGATAAACATTGTCCCTTCAAAACTCAAACCGTATTTTTGCTGACAAGGTAAAAGATTTACTGAAATAGGCACAAGGCAGTATGCACTTACAGAGGCAGGCTTTCTTCAGGGACTAAAGAAATGTAAAACACACCAAAACTTCTCCCCCTCTAACCATGCAGAGACAGAGCCCATTTGCCCCTTTGCCTTCAGAACCAGCTGGAAAACTCAGAAGCAGATCCCCTGTTATGTGTTGAATTGGGTCACACACACACACAAATATATATATGCAAGCCCCAATCCATGGTACTTCTGAATGTGACCTTATTTAGAAATAGGGTACCGGCAGATGTAATCAGGTTAAGATAAAGTTATTGGGGTGAGTATTAATCCAATGGCTGGTATCATCAACAAGGGAAATTTGGGCACAGAGACACAGGGAGAGAAGATGGCCACATGAAGATGGAGCAGAGATTGTAGCGATGCTGCTACAAGCCAAGGCACACCTGAGGCCACCAGAAGCTGGAAGGGGCGGGGTACAATAGATATTCCCCTAGAGGCTGTGGAGGGAGCACAGCCTTGCCTACACCTTGATTTTAGAGTTATAGGTCCCTAAACTGCAAAAGAATAAGTTTCTGTTGTTTTAAGCTACTCAGTTTGTGGTAACTTGGCTACGACAGCCCTAGGAAACTAAGACACTCCCTCAGTCATTATGTTGCAGAGACACAAAGGAGGCAAGACAGGGTACCAAGTAAGTACAATTGTTAGGCTCCTGTGAGTTGTTAATACTCTCTTAAAAGATAACATTCAGAAATTTCTACAAAGGTTCTTTCTCCTTTCGTGTCTGCTGTCTAATAAAGGCAGGTCTCTTGCCCATATCCTATTGAGAAAAATACCCGACCCTTTGGAGAAGTGCCCCTGTCCCCTATTGGGAAGGAAGATACCAAAATAACATATGAAGAGTTTAACAATGTAACTAAATAAACACACATTTTAAACTGGAGCATTGTATGTCATTTATATCACAGAGACTCAAACTTGAAAGATAGAGAACTTGACATAGTGCACCCCACTGTTCTAGGTAGAAATAAATGATATGCCACTAGGTATAATCCTATGGTAGGATTAAGATGTTTCACCCAGTCAAAGCCTCAAACTTCACTTATATTCCTGGGCAAGGTGGGAAAACATGCACTGAAAATAAAGGCCTCCAATACATCCAGGAATCCAGTAGGTTTATTGATTTAAATAAATATATGCACTTCAGCTTTCAGAGGATTAGGTATTTCAGCATAAAACTAACTGTGAAATTATTAGTGCATACTAATTAAACACAAATTGTACTCCCAGCTATTTAGTAGAGAAAGTATGTTCATTCAAAATCTTTTCGTAAGCCCAAAACCATAGCAGAAAGAATATTTTTCAAAAAATATCTTTCCCAAGCTTTGACAAGAATTATAATTTAGATCAAAAACTGACAAAAGACATTCTCAAAAAGAAGCTGAAAATGAATTGTGTAGAAAAAACTAAAACTCCAGAACACCTTAGGCAAGTTAAGACAATTCTGATATATTTGAATACAACTTCCATCATCTATCAAACTTACAAAATTAATGTAGTTTCACAAGTATAGATTATTATTAACAAATATAATTTTTCTCTATGATTTAATTGAACCCTGCTTGGTAAAGCTGTCATCTCTAATTCAGGTTAATTTGGGGAAGCAGTCTTTTTCCAGATGGCTTCAAGAAGAGCAGACAGCTCATATGAGACTAAATTCAAAGTCATATCATCTTTATCTTAATATAGAGTGCAAGAGCTATTAGACTCTGTGTTCACTTTGATCCCTTTCTGAAACCAGAATTCTACACTGGAACTCTCCACTCTACTCCTCAAATGTCATGTTTCTCTGCCAGAAAACGGCAGTGTTACCTTGAAAGTCTGCAATGAAGTCTGTTGCCAACCTGGCCGAACCACAGCCCCTGCTATAGAGCAGATACAGCATAAAATAAAAGCACATCCTATGTCTTTACTGCATCAAGTGCATGGTTAATACAGTGCCCAAAAGCTTACCTGTCTTCCAGATTAGTTTCAGAAACTCAGTACTATAAATCTCTGGACATTTTGCACCTTCAACCAGGAGCTGTTCACCTGCTAAAATGCTGATTAATTAAATGACCTTTGTCATATTTCCAGTTCTCTTGTTTGTGCAGCTACGCTCCAAACATCTTTTTCATGCTCAAAGCCAATGTCTTGAAAATCATACTATGATTTGGCACAAATTTCTCAGTTGGAACAGGTAAGGAGACTGGCTATCTTCAAATAATGAAACATCCTAACCCAGAGATGTTAATAAGGAAGAATAACCCAACATTAACAACCAGAGCAGTGTTTCGAAAGAAAATACAATCCACATTAAAATTTCCATCCAGGGAAGTCGGGATGGCTCAGCGGGTTAAGCGCTCACTTTGCAGCCCCAGGATCCAAGGATCAAGTCCCAGCCCCAGCCCTTGCAGACCCATATGCTGAACTGGGGTGTGCTTCCCATGTGGGAGACCCCCGGCCTGGTTCCCACCCTGCTCGGCCCCCAGTCCACCTGTGTGGAATAAAACCATGCTGAAAACTGATGACATACAACTATGGAAATTGCTCTGGGCTCTCCCTCTTCTCTCTGTCTCTCTCTGTCTGTCTCTGTCTCTCTCTCTCTCTCTCTCTGGCAAAAAAAACAAAACAAAAAACAATAAAATAAATCTTAAAAAAAAAATTTTCCATCCAAAAAATCTGGTGGAGAAACTCAAGTTTTCCATTTAAACCAGTATTCTCAATCCAGCCTGCATATTGAACTTGTCTACTAAAGCACTCTCTTAAAATGTTGATGCCAGGGCAGCTGGGATGGCTCAGTGGGTTAAGCGCTCACTTTGCAGCTCCAGGGACCAAGGATCGAATCCTGGCTCCAGCCCGTGTGGACCCATATGCTGAACTGGGGAGTTCCCCCAGTTCAGTTCTCACCGGGGCGAGACCCCGGCCCTGTTCCTGCCCTGTGCAGCCCGCCCACCTGTGGAATGAAACTATGTGGAAAAACCAATGATGTGCAAATATGGAGACTGTTCTGGGCCCTCCCCTTTCTCTCTGTCTCTCTGTCTGTCTGTCTGTCTGTCTGTCTCTCTCTCTCTCTCTCTGTCAAAAACAATAAAAAATAAATAAATAAAATGTTGATGCCAGATCCCATCCCATGCCAACTGACTCAGAATTGCCAGAGGACTGAAGCATTAGCTCCCCAAGATGATTCTATTGCTCAGGGTAGTTGTAAACTACTGATCTAGACTGGAAGTCAACAAGCGATGTCAGTAAAAGGTCACATCATAAATATTTTAGGCTTTGTGAGCATTTAGTCTGTCACAAATACTCAACTCTGATCCTCTGGCATAAAAGTAGCCACAGACAAAACATAAATGAAATGGTACAGCTGTGTTCCAATACAACTTTATTTAGGAATGCTGAAATTTGAATTTGATATGAATTTTCCAAAATATTCTTCTTTTGATTTTTTTCCCAATCACTTAAAAACACAAAGACCCTGCTTAGCTTGCAGGTCATACAAAAACAGATGGCAGGCCAAACTGGGTGGAGCTATCACTTCCTGACCCCCGATCTACACTGCAGATTGTATCCACTGCTCCTTCATCTTTTATCAAAAACAATGTTTATGCTCAGTGACTCACTCAATCCATCCTAGGAAAGATTCACTTCAAAGCGTGGGTACTTTGGGGAAGCCGGGATGGCTCAGTGGGTTAGGTGCTCACTTTGCAGCCCCAGGGACCAGGGATCCAGCCCCGGCCCTGGCCCGTGTGGACCCATATGCTGAACTGGGGAGTGCCCCCAGTTCAGTTATCACCGGGGTGAAGACCTCGGCCCAGTTCCTGCCCTGTGCAGCCCCGCGCCCACCTGTGGAATGAAACTATGTGGAAAAACCAATGATGTGCAACTATGGAGACTGCTCTGGGCCCTCCCCCTTCTCTCTGTCTCTGTCTCTGTATCTCGGTCTCTGTCAAAAACAATAAAAATAAATCTTTATTAAAAAAAAAAAAAAAGCATGGGTACCTTCAGATTCAAGTTGGTCCAGGCCATATGTGGCAGCTGTATTCACACGGCTAATGGATGGAGCCACGGTTCTACTCTCAGAGGATGCCTCGGAATCAGGGAGTGCTGGGGAAATGCTGGGTGCCTCCTCCATTATCCCAGGGGGTGTCACTGGAAAGCCCAAAACTGGTGTGAACAACTCCTCATTTGGCCCTGTGACTGTGTCCATTAGGTCTGCCAAACACCAAAGACAGGACTTGATCCAAAGATAACCATTATGGAAAATGTACACATGTGCTTTTACTTTCTAAGCAAGAAATGATTAGTAAAACCAATATATTATATACAGTAAGTTTGGCACTTAAACCAACTCTCCTTTCCCATACTGCATCAGTCCAAGGCAAACATTTTATCTTCCAGGAAAATAGATTGTCTTAAATCAAAACTTTGTTTTTAAATTTTAATCTCCCATTTATTCTATCAACGATATGATGGCTTTACAGGATTTTATATAATTTTTTACCAAATATAGAAAACTTAACAAAAATGTATTAAACTAAAAGCCAAAGACTACTTTTAAAAATCAAGTCAAAGAGTAAGAGCCGAGATCTGTGTCTGGAATATGCTCAATTTCAAAGCAGCCAAATTTAGCATCAGGCATTCCCAAATATAAAAGTCTAGAATAGTAGTATTTGATAAGACTGGTTGATCATTAGAATCCCTTGTGTTAACTTTTTAATATCAATATCATGCTTTCCACATATTCCAACTTACTGAATCAGAACTTCCTTGGTGGTGAAGCCTGAGAACATATTTTTAAAAGCTCCCAGGATATGGATCCACATAATCTCACATACATTATTGTTAGGAGTATAAATTGGTGCAACCACTTTGGAAGATAATTAGGCAATGCCTCATGAAGTTGAACATTCATAAACCATATGAACTAGTAATTCAGTTCCTAGATATATACCCAAGAGAAACTCCTACACATGTACAATCGAGAATATGAAAAAGAATACTTTTGACAACAACGTTCACTATAGCCAAACCTGGCAAGCTATGTGTGTATGTGTACCCTGGTGACAGGGCCATTTGCCTCACTCATTCAATTGCTTATCAACTCACAGAAAATATCCACCCCCAAAACACTGAGTCCAATTCCCTCCCTTACAGACCTTCCACAGCAGAAGTGACATCGAAAGATAGAGGTACAGCTGTAGTTGAAACTGTAGTGGCCAGAGGCTCCCATCTTCTCAACAGCTGAGTGGCACTGGGAACATCAGATGTGGCAGAAGGGGACTCTCTTCCTTCCTTAATGTCATCATTTTCTCTGGTTTCTTCAAGGGTAGAAACCTGCTGCTCTTGTGTCACCAATGATAAAGTGACTTCTGCTTCTTGAACAGCTGTTGTCATCTCTTCAGTGATGATATCTTCAAAGAGGGGAAACAACATTTTAAAACAGTCCAAATCCCTGTACCTTACAAAGTCACTATATAAGTAATAAATTGGAAAAAAAAAAAAAATCAGACAGCTATCTCAGGAAATGGGAAGGCAAAGGGATTGCTCAGAAACAGAACACCAGTCAATGAACGTTCTCAGGGTTGCTGGTTTCAGGAGCATTGAATCAATCTAAGACAGAGCAAAGAAGTTAATGTAGAAAACATAAAATAAAATCTAAAACAAAATGAGAAAATCAACAGCTGAGGTTCCCTTTTATGAATATCAACATAAGCAGTTTGTTAAGAAACAAATTATACAGAACTAAGTGACACTTAAAAATTCTCAGAAGCATTTGTGTATATTAATTTTCACATTTACATTTTTTGAAGGGGAAAGGAAAGTTTGCATTTGGAACTAAAGGGATAATAATTTCAGTAACTTACATTTACTGAGTTTCTATTACATGACAAATACATAAACTGTTAAATGTACGGTGGGTATTATTTTATCCTCCCACATGTACTAAGGGGAGGTAGGCACTGTCATTCCATGGAAGCCATATATCATAGTGGTCAAGAATGGAGGTTCTAAAGCCAATTTACCTTGGTCAGATTTCTGACTCAGCCACCTACTAGCTGTGTGACCTTGAACAAGTTATTTAGCATCTCTGGGCCTTGAGTTTCCTTAACTGGAAAATGGAAATAATAATAGTATCTATCTCACAGAGTTCTTACAAAGATTAAATTAAATAGCACATGTAAAACATTTAGTACAAGCCCCATACTTGATATTTAATAATATCAGATATTATTACAACTTTGGTTTAGAGAAGCTAAGGAACCTCCCCTAAGATTACATAGTTAGTGCTCTTAATCACTCTGCCAATTACGCCTGTCAATGAATGAATAAAGAAGATATATATCTATAGATAGATAGATAGATAGATAGATAAGATAGATCTATATATATGATGTATTTATCATAGGTACACTTTCTTTACATCATAACCCACCCAAATATATTATTAAAAATTATTTTATAAGGATCAATATTTGCCCCATTCTTAAGGAGGAACTATGCTGGAAATTTCAAATCCTAAGCCGCTATTAAAACGTAATTTGTAGAAGACTCTATTATCTCTCTTTTTTTTTACTATTAATTCTAGATACATAGCATATTAGCAAGTCCATTAAGTTATACAATGAAAACATTACATTCTAGGGATAGCTGAAAAGATTTTCTCGAAGTTTTTATTAATGACAACATGGTACTTCCTACTAAAAATACTTTTCCTTGGAAACAGTTTCTTTGCTTTAAAATAGTGTTTGTGGGGAAGCCAGGATAGCTCAGCAGGTTGAGCACTCATCTTGAAGCCCTGGGGTCCTCACCAGGGTGAGCTACATGCAGGAGGTCCCCAGGTTGGTTCCTGCCCTGCACAGCCCTGTGCCCACTTGTGGAATGAAACTGTAGAAAACCAATGATGTGCAACTATGGAGACTGCTCTGGGCCCTTCTCTCTCTCTCTCTCTCTCTCTCTCT
>PVKE010021507.1:0-26454 GCA_004027555.1 Craseonycteris thonglongyai | reverse complement strand
GTGGTTACTCCAAGGGTAAAGGGGAAGGTGGGTCGGAGAGTGGGGGGCAAGGGGGTGCTTGTTTATTTAAAGATTTCTTTTAGTGTTTGAGAGGTGAAAAAGAGAGACAGAGAGAAGGGGGGAGGGCTCAGAGCAGTTTCCTTAGTTGTATATCATTAGTTTTTTGTTTGTTTGTTTGACATAGTTTCATTTTACACAGGTAGATGTGGGACCCCATGGGGCAAAACCAAACTGGCGACCTCCCTCATGGGAGGCAAGAACCTTTGCCCCATTCCTGGCAGTTAGCAGATGGCCACAGTTCAGCATGTGGGTCTGCACGGACCGGGGCCAGGATTCAATCCTCGGACCTTGTGGTTGCAAGGAAGCGCTCAACCTGTTGAGCTATCCTGGCATCCCCAAGGAGTTATTGTTTAATGGGTACAGAATTTCTACTTGGGGTGAGGAAAACTTTCTGGAAATGGATGGTGGTAATAATTGCACAAGAGTGTGAATGTCCTTAATGCTACTGAATTGTACACTTAAAATTGTTAGTAAATGGTAGATTTTATGCAATTTTTAAAAAAAGATTTATTTTTTATTGTTTGAGAGAAGCTGAGATACAGATAAGAGAGAGAGAGAAGAGGGGTAGGGCTCAGAGCAGTCTCCATAGTTGTACAGCATTAGTTGTGACAGGGTTACATTCCACACAGGTGGATGTGAGATTGTTCTGAGTGGGAACTGAACTGGGGGCCTCCCGCATGGGAAATGAGAACTTTCACTGCAGGGCTCAGTGGTCACCAGTTGTGCTGCAGTTCAGCATATAGGTCTGAATGGGCCAGGACTGGGATTTGATCCCCAAACCTCACAGTTGCAAGATAAGCATTCAACCTGCCGAGCTATCTCAGTATCCCCATGCTATGTCTTTTTTACATACAAAAAATTTAAGTGTGGGAATACTGGGATAGTTCAGTGATGGAGCACTTGTCTCACAATCATGAGGTCTGGGGTTCAATTCCCAGCCTGATGCTGAATTGAGACACAAATGGTAACCACCAGGATGGCACAGTGGCAAAGGTTCTCACCTCCCATGCAGGAGGCTCCCATTTCAGTTCCTGCCCCGCACAATCCCACAGCTACCTGTGTGGAATGAAACCTGTCACAATTAATGATGTACAACTATGAAAACTGCTCTGGGCCCTCCCCACTTCTCTCTCTCTTTCTCTCAAAAGCAATGAAATAAATCTTTAAAAAGTTAAGTGTGAATAATGTCACAACGTTTAAGGAAACATGACTAAGGTAATGTTTAAAATACTACTATTAATAAA
The DNA here is from genome assembly GCA_004027555.1 of Craseonycteris thonglongyai. Lineage (NCBI taxonomy): Eukaryota > Metazoa > Chordata > Mammalia > Chiroptera > Craseonycteridae > Craseonycteris > Craseonycteris thonglongyai. The sequence goes on along the minus strand of PVKE010021507.1, from coordinate 25,150 downwards.
TATTTTGCATCAGAAATTATAGGGTAATTGTGGTCATAAATATGGAAGAGTGGAAGACCCAAGTTAATCAGTACCAGTGGACCCCAGTTCAAAATCAGACAGCCAATTCCCTCATTCTAGTCTAATCTCTTGGTTCTGTGGAGGAATAAATTCAACCATTTGGAGTAAAAATGCTTCATTATTTAACTAAATATCAGAATTATCACAGGCCTTATGAATTCAGGGCCCACATTTGTTTAAATGAATACCTACTTCCCATTGAACTATCTAGCATAACAATGCAGCATAAAGTAAGACCTATGGGTAATATCACATATAAAATCCCCTAAGTATGTTAATTTTTTTAAGTTGAGGACACTATACCATGGAACAAAATTATTACTTAACGAACTACATTTTTAGATTAGTTAAGTGTCTTGTGTGGGTTATTCTATCAGCATAAGGACTACAGTATAATTAGGTCAGGGAAATTAATTCACACCTAAGTTCCCAGGGCCTTGCTTCATGAAGCCTCTTAATACTAGTTTCTTCCTCTCTATTAATCTTAATACTAGTTTCTTTATCTCTCTGTCTCTGATATCTTCAGAAGAAATTAAAATTACTGCTGGACACATTTTTAAAGTTTCTCCAGAATGCTGAGCAAAGGGGGTAACTTAGCCTTTAAGTAGTTATTCTGCTTATTAGAGAAGCTGAGCAGGTAACTTGGAACAAAAGGTGAGTCACTTGGCCTGATCATGCAATTGGGATGTTTACCTTATTCATATAAATGTTGATTTAATTTTATTTTCATTTTGTGAATCATTTCAGGCAAGGTGAGGCAGGAAAGGATAACCAATTCAGATTATAATTCTAGCTGATAAAATGTCATAGCCTTTGACATTTCTTTTAAATTTATTTGAAAAGCTGTATTAATAGAATCATAACAATTAATGTCAGGTGTGACATGAGTTGGACCCTAAATCAGAATTTGGGGGAGAGATTTATAAATATATATTACTGAGAAAACTGGCAAACTAAGCATATGGTCTGTGGATGAAATAATAGTATTGTATCAATATCAATTTCCTGATTTTGGTAATTGTACTCTAGTCATATAAAAGAATGCCCTTGCTCTTAAGAAATACATGCTAAATAATTCAGAATTAAAGAAAAGAAGCATCTTACTCTCAAATCTGCACCTATTCTCAAATAGTTCAAAAAAAAGTTGTACATCAGTATAAATAAATAGGATAGAAGGAGCATAGTAACATAATAATTCGGGAATCTGAGTGAAGAGTACAAAAGTTTGCACTATTCCTAATTCTTCTGTAAGTAAAAAATAACTTCAAAATAAAAATTTTACCAAAAACTTTTAAAGTTTATTAAAAAACTCATTCATAGTGGTCCTATATCTGAAACCAAGCCATAAATTTTATATTTCAATTAATTTTAATATTGTATTATGGCATTATTAACCAGAAAAATACTACTTGAGTTCTATTTGGTTATAAAATCATTGAATCTCAAGGTTAGAAAGGAACTAAGAGATCAAACAACTTAAATAAACATCCGTGTTTCCCAATGTAAAACCATAGTAAATTAAGTAATGTAAAAAGGAAGCAGAGTGTATGAATCATGAGTCAGGCATAGAAGTGGCTGTTCTACCTTGAACTGCTGTTGATCTCTGCCCAGCCCAGTTTCCATGACACATGAAGCAAAAGTCCACCAATTAACATCTGCCACCTGAAAAGAATAAGGGCCAATGTGAATTAATTTTTTTCATTTTTATTTATATTTAATTATTTTCCAACCTAATTTTTTTTTTTTAAGATTTATTTTTATTGTTTTTGACAGAGAGAGAGATACAGAGAGAGAGACAGAGAGAAGGGGGAGGGCCCAGAATAGTCTCCATAGTTGCACATCATTCGTTTTTCCACATAAGTTTCATTCCACAGGTGGGAGTGGGGCTGCACAGGGCAGGAACTGGGCCGGGGTCTTTAACCCGATGAGAACTGAACCAGGGGCACCCCCCAGTTCAGCATATGGGTCCACACGGGCAGGGCCGGGATTCGCTCCTCGGTCCCCAGGGCTGCAAAGTGAGTGCTTAACCCACTAAGCCATCCCGGCTTCCCCCTCCAACTTGAATTTAACAGAGTGCCATGGTCTCAAAAGCCATCCAGCCCTAGAAGATACACATCCAACCCTTCTTACAACTTTTTTCTCCTAGTCTCTCCTAATTATCATCTCAATTCTCAGACCTGTGTTTCCTGACTTCTACTATTCCCTTGAATCCAGCTGTCCATGTGTTGACATTGATACTCTACTCTTCTTATTCTAAACTTTCCCTGAACAATCTCACTCACAGCCACCTCTTTGACTATCACCTTCTCACTCAGATAACCCACAAGCTCCCAAATATCACGTGCCCTAACCATTACCTTGAACTTCCAAACCTAATACCTAGATGTCATCCTAACCCTTCCTCTAGCCTCACCACCCTCATTTACTCACAAAATCCTATAGATTTTATCCCCATAACATCTCTCAAATCTGAAGCTGTCTCTTCCATGCCCTGTGCCTCTGCCTAATTCAGACTCATGATCTCATACCTGAACCACTGGACTAGTCCCTTCTCTCTGGGCTGTCCCACCCCATCCATTCTCTACCTTGCAGCCAAAGCATTTGTTCTAAAATGGTTGATTTCCACCCTTGTTTTAAAAATAGATGATTCTGGGGGAAGCCAGGATGGCTCAGCAGGTTAAGCACTCACTTTGCAGCCCTGGGGACCAAGGATCAAATCCCAGCCTTGGCCCATGCAGGAGTTTTTTACCCCCCACCTCCTCACCCCTGCAGTTCACTCCCTGGCTCTTGGGGGCATGCTTCCCATGCAGGAGGCCCCTGGCCTGGTCCCCGCCCTGTGCGGCCCCGGCACACCTGTGTGGAACAAAACCATGTCAAAAACTGATGACATACAACTAAGGGGACTGCTCTAGGCCCTTCCCCTTCTCTCTGCCTCTCTTTGTCTCTGTTTCTATCAAAAACAATAAAAATAAAAAATAAATAAAAAAAAAAGATTGATTCTGCCCAGTGCCACCAGTAGCAGTTCTCAGTTTCTTTTCTACCACAACATATTTGGGAGCATGAAACTTACATGAGACATACTTCTTCAGCATGAAGGGTTTAGGGGTAGTACAGGTTATAAAATAAATATCCCTCCCTCTCCCACTGCAGAAAGCATAGCAAAATACCAAATCAGAGGGGAATTATGGGCATCACTTTATCCTGTGTCATTCTAATTGCTGTTTTATTTTATGTGAATCATTCATACATTTCAAAACCTTATTTTTAGTTATGACTTGAGACACCACCTCAGCAATAATTGCAACACACCCATGTATTACGACACCATAGTTGAGAACCCTTAGCCTACAGGATAAAATCGCTTGTGTGACACAAAAGCCTCTGGACCAGGTACCTTCCTCTCTTCTCCTTTATTTATTTTTTTAAATGAGAAGAACATACACATACATTTCTACATGATGATGGTACACTATACTATTACAGATTTGTTTTGTTCCCCATTAATTTTATCTTGAAGAACCTTTCCATGTCAATACGAGAGTCTCTTTAAGTTTTAACATTTGAATAGTATTTCATTAGGAATACAATATAATTTATCTAACTGGTTCTGGATAGATGAAAATTAGGTTGTTGAAAAATGCTTGCTGTTACAGAGCTGGAATGTTTCTTTGTATTTTTCATTTACATAAATGCAAGTAAACTTCTCAGGTAAATTCCTGGAAGTAGAGTTGCTATATTAAAGGATTTAAGCTATTATACAATATTATTATACTTGTGTACTGCTAAAGTGCCATTCATTGATATTGTACCAATTTGCCAGCTCATGATCAGTGTGTGAGAGTACCTGTTTTCTACATCCTCACCAATGTTATCAAATTTTGAAATTACATTTGACAAATCTTATAGGTAAAATATGGTATCTCAATATATTAATAGTTTTTAATTATATTGTCCTTATGAGTGAAAAATATCTTTTTACATGTTCAAGAGTCATTTGCAGGTAGGTATTTTTATTTTTGATATTAAGATCTAGTTTTAGTGCCCTGGGGTTGTATAATTACTACTTTTTGAAAATTACTGCTGTTTTATTAACGGTGAATAGTCTATGGGCATGTAAGGACATGATCTCTATTTTCAAGACACAGTGTTTGCAGTCAATAGTTTAGTGGTTACCTGAGGGCGATGGAAGAGAAGGGAGAGGGAGCCAAACATATGGTAATGAAAGAAGAACTGAGTCTGGGTGGTAAACACATAATGCAACACATAGACTATGTACCATAGAATTGTATACCTGGAACCTATGTAATTTTTTACTTACCAATGTCACCCCACTACATTTAACAATAAACATACAGTGTTTGATATTTATCTATTAATTGTATTATTTAGTGTGTGTGTGTGTGCTAGTTTTGTTTGCCCTATTAAACTGTCATGAAAAAATAGTGGTAAAATTGTCTACTACTATTAGTATATTTCTATTTATCCCTGGCATTCCTGCACTTTCTGTTTGGTAAATGATGATGCCCTGTTGTTTGGATGTTAATAGATATTTATCACTATTTTATTTTCAGTTTGAACTGCACGCTTTAGCATTACAGCACGTCTTTCTTCACTTGTTTAATGCTTTCTGTCCTGAATTCAACCGTGTGACATTAAGATCATGACTCCTGGGAAACCTGGGATGGCTCAGCGGGTTAAGTGCTTGCTTTGAAGCTCCGGGGACCTAGAATTGAATCCTGGCCCCGGCCCATGCGAACCCATGTGCTGAACTGGGATGTGCCCCCAGTTCAGTTCTTGCCGGGACCCATGTGGGAGGCTCCTGGCCGAGTTCCTGCCCTGCGCAGCCCCGTGCCCACCTGTGGAGTGAAACTATATGGAAAAACTAATGTCAACTGTGGAGACTGCTCTGGGCCCACCCCTTTCTCTCTGTCTCTCCCTGTCTTTGTTTTTCTCTGCCAAAAATCAATAAAATAAATCTTTAAAAAAAAAACCAGTATTAAAGATCATGACTCCTAACATTCTGTTTGCATTTGTGTAATATTAAAAAGAAAAAAAGCAGCAGTAAGAATGAGGGATGGCCAGCTCTACCATATACTTAAATGCTATAATAATTAAAAACAATTTAGCATGAGCCACTTTCCATAAAAGTTGACAAATAAGTACTCAAAAGTAGGCCTTATACTACTAGATTTACTGGGGTGATCACTTTGTAAGTTATACAAATGTCTAGTCACTATGTTATATACCTGAAACTAATAAAACTGTATATCAACTACAATTGAAAAAAAAAACAAAAAAGTAAAGAAAAACAAATTTAGTACTAGGATAATTTTTTTTTTAAAGCTGGAAAAAAATGTTTATTACCAACACAATAAGGTCATTACTAAATAACTTTATATATTATATTAACAACCCAAAGGCAAATAGAACATTATACAATACAATATAATAAATGGGGCTAGTATGAATGAAACTATGAGGGGAGGGATGATTTCTTCACATTGCACTTTACACTAAAATAAATGGACAATGATCAAGTATTGAATAAAGCTTTAATGAAACATAGGTAAATAGCTACATGATTTTGTGGTGGAGAAGAATAAACATAAAAGCAATTGTAGCAATCACAAAAGACACTATCAATATAGTTTTGCACATAAAAATACTCCTAAACCATTTAAAAATGAAAATTGGGGGCCGGGGCAAAAAAGAGAAATTTGTCAGAGCACTCCATGCTGCTCCTACAATACCTAGACTACAGAGCTGACCTTACCCCATTTCTTCCTTCTATCTTCTTTCTAATAATAGCACTCTTCAGTCACAAGACCACACATCTCTGATTCTCTCTGTTGTTTCACTGTTATTTTCAAATAAATTCTCTATGACGACACTTTTCAAAATACTTAAATAACCAAAATAATATTAACAAAATGAAAAGGCAAAACACAAACAAATTGCAAAAAATAAAAATTTCCAAGGAACCATAATGGACAAATGGTTGAAATCCTTAAGTGTGAAGAATTCATTAAATTAATAAGAAAAAGACTGAAATACCCCCCAAAATAAAAGAATAAAAGGCACAAATAAACAAACCACTGAAAAGAGAGATTACAAATAGATAATAAACATAGAAAAACTATCCACTTCATGAATAATATAAGAAATAATAGAACAATGTGATACCATTTGGGGCTAATTAAATCAGCAAAGAAAAAAAAAATGGCAGTTTAGCATTATAGAAACTTTCGTATACAAGCTGGGTGACAACAGAAATTAGTAAAACAGTTTTGAAAAAGAGTTAGTTAATATTCAAGAAGAATACTAAGTAAATTCATATTCTTTAACCCAAATTTCTTATGTAGGAATCGATTCTAAAGATCTAGTTGGAAATCTGGCAGAGTTAAATACAGAAAATGTCTGATAACACTGTTGTGTTCATACTCTCAAAAGGGACACAATTTAAATGTTCATTTAATGGTTAAATAAATGTCTACTTGGTGAAAAATCTATGCAATCATCAATAGCATTTTAAAGAACATTTAATGATGCTGGTTGGACATTTTCTATAAATGTATATAAAAATCATAAAAGATACTCACCCTTGGAACAACGTAGGGTAGGTAAATTTCAAGACAGATAGGACATACTGAAAAACAAATACCAGATTAATGGATATTTTCAAACTATAGAGAATTGATAGATCATATATTCAAAGAAATCCCTACTGAAGAAACAGAAGTACACTCAAGTGTCAAAAAGGCCTTTATTCTCATCCCCTTCCCACCAAAATCACACACTGGGCAAGTCAAAATCATACACCAGGCAAGTCATACCTTCCAAGTAGGCTGCTGACATCCCATTTTAAATGGGACAGAAAACAATAGGACTGTCCCATTTCAAATGGTACATCTGGTCAGCCTACTGACACCTTGAATTTAGCACAGTGAAACTAGGCTGACCATACTACGTACCATTTGAAATGGGACAGTCCTATTGTTTTCTGTCACGTTTCAAACAGTACATCTGGTTTGCCTACTTCCAAGTCTAAGAGATGGACCTGCTTTCCTTGACAGTTACTAGAAGCCTGACTACCTCAGTTGGGGAATGGAACCTGTATCATGAGCAAAACAAGGCAGCACCTGGGTATGATGTTGGGATGGCTGACCACTCAGAATCTTCCTAAACCCCAAAAGTGTCATGTTGTAACTGCAGCTACTCCAGAGAAAGCCGAACAAACCCCAACAAATGTAGTCTGTTTTCTCAGGATATTCACTTTATCTATTGTCCAGTTTACCTAAAAATCCAACCCCCTTCTTTGTTTCTCTTCAAGTAAGAACTGCACCCCAGTCTTTCCCTTGTATTCCAATCTTCCATTTAGGGATTTTATTTGTTTTTTGTATTTTAAGGATTTTTTTTTAACTAATTCTGCTTAGGTGTCATGATTTTTGCTGTGGTTTAGCATTTTAAGAATTTTCTTTAAAAAAAACCAACTCAGTTAACGTCAACTTGTATTCCCATTATGTCTTTCAACCAAATTTATAGCACTTTATGAATGGGGGAATTGCGTTCTGCCCTTCTGTGTGTCTTTTGATATTTTTTCTATCATTAAACTCTTTAAGAAAAAAAAATTTAAGCCTAAAACCATTAAATGGGTTTAGGCAAGGATTCTATTGATTATTCACATGATCTATAAAATGGAGTAGGCTGGTATTAGTCAAGTTTACTATTTTCCCCCCATGGAATAGCCTATATGAGCTCCTTAATGCCACAATTCTGGCTAACTGCCTGTGCACTGGTCTACAGTTATTAGAAATGCAACTTCATTCTTCTCTGAAGTCTATTTACTCACATATTTCAATATGCTCCTCCCCACTTTTCCCTGATATTTTCATTCTAAAATAGAGCAAGAGAAAGGATTGAGTGAACATCTGGCCCATGTCCTGCATCACCGTTAACAACCTTCATGAAGATAACAAATATTTACTGAGTTTATTGTGTGCTGAGCTTTGTCCTAGATAACTGGGGGAGATTGAAAATGCTGAAGCTGTCACTTTACCTTTCTGGAGAACAGTGAAAAAAGAAATCTCTGACAAAGGAAATCTAAGTCCTAAACATTTCTCCTTTCAGCAATTCCTCATATCACTGTAAAATGTTAGAACAGTAAGAGCTCCCCAAGGAAAAGAAAAGGGCAATCAGGGAACCTTTTAAAGGAGAAAAGATGTAGAGTCTTGTTTCCAGACTGAAGGCTTATTAGATGTGAGAGGAAGAAAGATAGGTGTCTGCCTGAGCTGTAGGTTCCATTACTGCTGAACACTCCCACAGGACGGATGCCCCCTTGACTGGGCCAGCCAGGCCAGTAAAGCCAGAACACTTACTGTTCAAACTCTAAAGAAAAATCAACCATTCTTTTAAACAGTAATGAGACAAAGGGATGAAATTAAGATGTACAAATGTTCTTTTTGTGTGTGCAAATTTCTTTAATGTATTTTTTCTTTCTACAAATAGAGAGGGAAATAGTTTGAGAAAACTACAGAAATAATGAAAATAAAGAAACTAACACAGAGTCTTCTAAAACCTACACAAAAAGGTCCTTTCTTGTAGACACACACACAAAAGCCTTCACTGATTCAAAAGGAAGTTCATTTGGTAGAGATTAGATGCAGGAGAACATGCCCATGGGATGCCCACCACACAACTCCTTTCCCATTTGGCCTCTATTTGGTCCAAGCCCATTTGCCTTGGCTGCTGGAAGTGTGACTATCCTCATTGAGAAGATGAAACAAAGGCATAATCTAAGGTTTAATACTGTATTTTTCTGTGTATAAAAGGATACTTTTGTCTAAAATTGTTAGACCAAAAACTGGGGGTTGTCTTATATACAGGAGTAACCTGTATATTAATTTCTTAATGTTCGGTGAGAAAAGTAGGGGTTGGGATGCTGGGATAGCTCAACAGGTTGAGCGCTTTCCTTGTAACCGCAAGGTCTGGGGATTGAATCCCAGCCCTGACCCATGCAAACCTATATATTGAACTGCGGCATAACTAGTAAAAACCCCTGAGGTGGCAGCGAAGGTTCTCCCCTACCATGAGGGAGGCCCCCCAGTTCAGTTCCTGCCCTGTGGGCCCCTTATTCACCTGTGTGGAATGAAACTAAGTCACTAATGATGTACAACTATGGAAACTACTCTGGGCCCTCCCCCTTTCTCTCTCTCCCTCCCTCAAACAATAAAATAAATCTTTAAAAAACACAAAGAGTAGAGGTCATCTTATACAGGAGGGTGTCTAATACATGAAAAAATACGGTAAGTCCCTACCCGAGTCCCATTATGAACAACCATCTCTCCCACCCCTACCTGGGCCTCACATCTGCTCTTCACCACTCTTGATTTCACCTCCGCCATCCTCTTTGTATAATCTCACCTCCTCTTCTCCCTGCCTTTTGCTGTTATTCTCCTACTCTCCAGCTAGCTCTCGGCATTTTCCAATAGCCCTAAACCAGAGGTCTCCAAACTACGGCCCGCGGGCCTCGAGGCCCTCTCATCCGGCCCGTGGAGACCATTTTATCTGAATAAAATAATATTAAATAAATAATTAAAAACAACATCTATGTTTTGATTTTTTTATTTGGACCTCGAGTGTGTAGTCGGCCCCCAAACTGCTGTTTGATAATGCAGCCCGCGGGCTGAAAAGTTTGGAGACCCCTGCCCTAAACCAAAGCATGCCAAGCAAGCATAGAAAATGCAGAAGGATGTCTTTGCCTTATTGTTGAAAATTTTAGGACCCTTGGGAATTTATGATTCTATTACTCATATTACATATTCCTGGGGACTAAAGGATTAGGTTGATTTATTTTTATCTAGCATCTTGAAATACGTTTCACACCGAAGGTACTTAGTCTTTATTACATTAATTATAAAATGCTGTGGTGCCCCAACAACTACAAAAATAATGCCACAGGTACAAATGTGCATCGAGAGGGGATATAAATTTTGGTGAACTAAACACTATCTAACTGCTAGATTGTTTCGCTTACACTTTTTTTTTTTTTTTTTGTAACCAATGCCAGGACTTGTGGGCTGTCATGAAAGATGTGTTACTCTGCCTTGTTTGAAAATTATGTCAAAACAAAACAAAATGTCATGCTGTTTTAATGTGTAACATTATCAACATTTCCATCAATTTAGCTGGACAAATTAAAATAGTTAAATGAAAAGATCAAGATTTCACAAATTCATATATATTCCTGAGTAAATGCTACAAAATAAACAAACAAAATCTTTCCTCAGTTTAGCTCCTTTCCCCATGAGAAGAAAACAAATTTGTTACTCCTCTCCCTTCTTCCAGATTCATTATCATTTACTTTATGGAGCATGTACCATGATGTTGGGCATTCTGCCAACCACCTTACAAACATCATTTTAATTAATCCTCATAACAATCCTTTGAAGATAACTTTTTAATTCCATTTTAAATTTAAAATATTTAGGTTTTTTAGTTAAAGTCCCAAAGGCCATGTAAATAGAGCCAGGATGCAAACCCATCACTGCCTCCCAGCAAGGCCATATTAACGAATCCTTACAGGTTTACTATCATAACTAAAAATCAACTGGACATGGGAAAGGGCTTCAGTAGCATCCTCTGATATACTTAAGACAGCCACTCATATTATCAAAGACAGTATAAGGAAATGCTGTTTATGATTCTTTTCCAGAGAGCAACAGGGTTTTTTTGTTTGTTTGCTCTTTTCCAGAGGTGTGAGTAGAGGGTACAGTAGGGATCCTACTGTGGCAGAAGGTGGTCCTGGGCCCAGTATCAACACTTTGGCTTGGTATCCAGCCCTGAGTTTCAGACAGGGGGTAATGCCTTACCCTAGCCCACAGGGGTCTAACATTTTCCTGCATGTACTAAATCCAAGGCCAGCTCCTCATTCCTAACAAAACAAAAACATGGTACCACTAGTTTTCCACCTCGTCATAAAAAAAGGTTTCATGACATTAGACAAATTTTTACATTTTATTAAAAAAAAATAAGCTCAAAAAAACCCTCTTGAATATACTGGAAGTGCCAAGGATTGAGACAGAACAAATAGGTTTGGGAATCAGTGGTGTGAGTGGAGATGGCGAGGGACTGATCTCTTCTATTTAAAAGGGTTCTGGAATCTTGGGTTCTGGGGCAGGGGCATATTGCGGGGGGAGGGGGGGGAGGCAGGATGTATCTGATTTCTTTCCTTATTCATCCTTCTCAGAGGAAACAGGAGCTGATTGCTTTCTTTCGCTCAAAAGTAGTCCAAACAGAACAAGATTTGGTTCCTGCGAATTCGCCAGTCAAAAAACCGTTTTCCCAGGAGACATACAGGATGTTTTACTGGACAGGAAGCAGGACATTGCAGACCAACAAATGCTATTTCTAAAAGAGGATCCCACAGTCAGTTTCTTCTCTATCACCATCAGGAGAAAAAAAATATCAGATAAAAAGCTGGAAGCTGCATTAGTTCCACATACAATCGTGGGGCTCACATCTCTCACGTGCAATCCTCGCCTCCGCGCTCCCGCCCCCCTCACCTTGTTTGTAAGGTAAAAAGCCATGTAGCAGGTAGAAAAGGTGAGGCCGACCAGGCACCTCTTCATGCACATCTGTCAACTTGAGGCCTTTCCAGGGGACCCTTCGGAAGCCCCTCGGCTGCTGATGGAGCAGGGTCGCCAACTCAGCTGCCAGGATGGCCACGTGACTCCGAGCTCCGCCTCCACCAATCAGCACGGGAACCGCCTTCCCCCATCACCCCGCCCTCTTAAAGGGTCTGCGCCGACAGAAGGACAGGTAGAAATTAGGTCTGGCAGGGTTGCGACCACCTGCAGAGAAAGAGCGGACAGTAGTTGTAAAAAAGTAGAAAATAGAAGAGGGAACAAAGGCAGTTAACAAAACAGTTCACGAAGACATTGCATTACTGTAAAATGTTCATAGCTATCTCTAAACGGTGGGACCAAAATGTTATTTGTGCTTTACTGAATTTTCCCAGTTTTCTACATTGAGTCTATATTATTGTAGTAAAAGACACACAAAAGTTAGCAACGATTAATGTTATTTTAAAAGAAGGAAGGCTGAGGGGGAAGAAATTAGAATGAGTAGTTTTCTTTCTTTTTTAAGAGAAGCCATTTCATTGTGTTGAATTGTCCATAAATTGACATCTTTCCAAAAGTGGAGTTTTCAGCACAACCCCTGTTCCTAGTCTCTAGTGTGGAAAATTGGCATAATTAGGCTTCTGGCAAATAGTAATAGACATCCACAAAAATATATTGATGGACTTTGTCAGGAACAAATTACTTTTTTTTATTTGAATTACCTACATAAAATTGTTTATCAAACTATTATCTAAGCAAACACTGGATGCATTGTCTATATAAAAGACAAGCTAAAATGTTATTTTCCCTTGACATTATTCTGTAAAACCTATTTCAGAACTAAATAGTCCTTACAAAGAAAATTTTTGCCCAATAACATTTGCTTGAAATCAATGGTTGGTATTTACCTGAGATTTCCCAGAGCTCTTTTAGTAGATGAGCAAATTCAATTCAGGCCTTATTATTTCTTAGTTATTGGTTAATTCATTTTCTTTGACAGAATTTATGTAACAAGCAGAAACTACCAGAACGGTAGGAACCATAAGATGACATTTGCAGCAAATGTGCTGATAGAACTTGCCAGAGATATTGATGTTTCCAAAGCTCTATTATTCTGCTTCTCAAAACAAATTAAACTAAGACTAAATAAAAATAAAATCATTAGGGCTTACATTTACAAGCAATAAGCTATATATATGAGCTTGAGGTAGACAGACTTTCTATACATAGAAAAGATTTAACTACTTAGGTTAACTGAGATCTTTGAGAACAAAGGGTCATAGTCAGTTCATTTTTTTGATAATGGATCCATAGGTGCTCAACATACTGTTGAATAAAAAAGAGCGCAGTTTGTATAAAACAATACCCTGTGAATTTTTCCCCTATAATTCTTTTTTAATAATGATTTTTTTTTTTACAGTAAACATGGAACTTGATATAGGTCATATGATAGCTGTCTAGAAAGTATCCAGCTAGGTACTATGAAAAATAGAAGCATTTATGGTTGGATTTTTTTCCCCCAAACAGCCCCATAGTTGCATAACATTGTGAATCTACTCAAGGCCACTGAGTTTCACACTTTAAAATGGTTAATTTTATGTTATGTGGAGGAAGGAAGGAAAGGAAAGAGGGAGGGAGGGAGAGAGAGTGAGTTTTAGAGGTAGAGCAGATAGACACAAGTCATTGCCAAGTCAGAAGAAACCACAGGGAAACAATGGTGAGGATGAAGTTGAGCAGCTTAAGGGACTAGAATAAAATGCCAGGATATTGGATGGGTGATCTACATGGACCTTAAAATTACCCAGCAAGATATCAGGGCTTGGGGGGGAGTGGTGAAAGAGTATGAGCAGGTGTCAGAGTCTTTAGAAAATGTCCAGATTGTTAACCCAGAGGTTGGTAGGTGACACTTATAAGGAAGCTTAGAGACAGTGATGATAAGATGGTCAGACACCAGAGGAGAGCCATTTTCCTGAGGGTGCAGGGGTAATGTTGGGGAGCTGCATTAGAGTGGAGAGTGCTGACTCTATTCTCTGCCCTGGACACCAGAGGGAAATTAATGGTCTCAGCTGTCAGGATTATCTCTCTAGTAAGCAAATCTGAAAACATTATTCTCCCAATTTAAGATCACACTTGCCCTTTTCCAGCGTATGTTGTATACAACTCCCCATGTGTGGGAAGCCCCACTTGTCCTACAGCTCATCTCACTGATGCCTGCTCATCTTGCAAGACTGAGCTCAATGTCATCTATTTTAAGAAACCTCTTAAGTGAACATCTGTAGAGATCTGACCTCTCCTTCCTTTAAATCCCCACAGGATCCTGCCCACTCTTCTATCATGGCATCTTTAACACTTAATTGTACTTGTGTTTACGATTTCAAGGTCCATGAGGACAGGCACCTATCTATGTTTATTCATATTTGCCACTCCAATGTTAGGCATTTAAGAAAGCACTCAATAAAAAGTTGTTGAATAAATGATCCAAGATGAATATCCAGATTCTTAGTTTTACTTTCAGCTTCTTGTCCTTTTTGGATATATCTCCAGAATAGCCCCCACACTGTCACATTTTTGTCATGCACTGCATTTCAGCCTCTTTCTGATATGCTCCTTTCTTTTCCATCTTCTTCTTTAAAAATTCTTGGCTTATTTAATAACAGACTCCAAGTACAAATTGCCAATTATAAAAACTGTCATTGGGATGTAAAGTATAGCAGGGGGAATATCATCATGAATATTGCAATAATTATGTACAGTATAAGATTGATACCAGACTTATTGGGGTGATCACTTCATAAGGCATATGAATGTCTAATCACTACATTGTATATCTAAAACTAATATATTATTGTATGTCAGCTGTAATTGAAAAATAAATTTAAAATATATAGGAAAAACAAAACACTACAAAACAAAAAATAACAGGAGGCTCCAATAACTTCTCTTGGTTGACCCTCTCCCATTTCTTTCCTATCCAGAAGTGAGAGGTCCATTTAATTTCTGGTTACACCCATGTTTCGTCAACTACTTATACCCCAATCGTAACCCTTTGAATACTAAGAGGGAATAGAATTTCCACATACATCACAAACATGGTCATTTGCCAAGTGTAAGTCTGTATCCTGTTATATAGCTACAATTTGCTTTATTTTGGAAGATTTAGAACATGTTCTGACCTGGAAGTGACAGAGGCAAGGATTGTGTGCTAATGGAAACCATCAGGGTCAGTATCCTCGGGATCTCAAGCATAGAAGGTATCCTAGTTCTGAATTACAATTTGAGAACTGTTATTTAGTATTTGTTTCTACAATGTCTGAAGAGTCACTGTACAGGCTGTCTATTAAAGCCAGTCTCCTGGCCCACACTGCCTCAGTTTGCTGTACTACTTATTAGCTGTATGGAGTAAGTTACTTTACCTCCTTGTGCTTCAGTTTGTCAGTAAAATTGAGATAACAGAATTTACCTCTCAGGGTTATTTTGAGGACTAACGAGTTAATACAGTATTTTGAACAGTGCATGAGTAAAGTAAGTGAAATGCATTGCTTAGCTATTTTTATCCACTTTATGAGAATCTCTCCAAAATACCGAATCAAAATTTTAATTAGGCAGTCCCATTTATGCTCAATGTTATATCACACATTTTAGAAATGTTCATAGTCCATGGCCCGCCTCCTAATGCCAATAACAAAATACCGAATCAAAATTTTAATTAGGCAGTCCCATTTATGCTCAATGTTATATCACACATTTTAGAAATGTTCATAGTCCATGGCCCGCCTCCTAATGCCAATAACAAAATGTGAGCCCCTTCTTAAGTCTCCCTCCGCGTCTAAACCTGCCATTTTCTGTCTCATACCATCCCCGTTTAGCGTTAACCCTGGAACTAAAGAACAGTGAGCTTCGTTTTCTTGTTTGTTTATAGTACACGCAGATAACTAAATTAGGTGGATGTGTCGCGCAACCAGGAAAGAAGGTAAGGCGGCGCAAGAAGGGTAGAGCTCGGCCACCTGGGCCCCTGTCCCCGCCCCGCACGGGCGACCCTGACCACGTGTCCGGGTCCAGGGCAGATGAGCGGAAGTGCGGCCTTCCGGAGGCGGGGCGTGGTGACTGAGGGCGACGCCCGGGACGGCGACCAATCGGACGCGGTGGTCCCTGCGGCGAGGGCGGAAGAGAAGAGGTCTAGTTCCGGACGCGGCCGCTGCGGCCACCGCCGCCCTGTCACCTCGGCTCCAGCACCAGCAGCCCGTCGTCCCTTTCCCCCGCCACTCTCCTCCCCGGAGTCTGCTTCCCGATCCTGCCACCTCTGTGCTCTGTTCTCGTCGCTGGCTTCTTCCCCTACATGGATCTGGTCGGAGTGGCATCGCCCGAGCCCAGGCCGGCAGCGGTCTGGGAACCCAGCAAGGTGTGTGGTGGTCGGGGCTGGCGCACCTACCTTGGTCACCTAGGCTGGTCTTCTCGGAGGGCCCAAAGACTATGGCAGGAGCCGATGCGACTCCGCAGGCGGCTCAGGAAGTTGTGCTCGAGATCCGAGCGACCTGGCAAAGGAGGGACGGGGGAGGTGGGGAGGGGTCCGGGGCTGCCAGAGGCCATCCTGGACGACTTGGGGGGGATCTCACAAAAGTCTGCCCCTTGCTTTCTGAATCTCCGTGGCATAATTTGTGGGCAGGACTCGGTTAGACCCACTGACGTTTGAGGGAAAGCTAGGACGGTCTTGTTTTTCACAGGCGAAGTGAGTCAGCCCAATCACAGAGGACGCTTGGCAGAAAGGTGATTTCAGCAGCTGTTTTTCTTGACAAGTGTGATTGGTTATCCTAGTTAGGTCGTTTCTTGTTTTTTAAGTAGTAAAAGCTAAATCCAGGAGCATCCTTTCTCCCCCCAGGCTAATAAATTTACTTAAGTGTACACTAATACATACTGTACAGTGGTTATGAATTCTTACCATCTGCCCAGGCTGTATAACGTTTAAGCTTTTTTCTTTATTGGTCGGCTACTACGTTCATTTCACATTTGGCTTTTGGCTTTCAGGTTGCCCCTTTTCATAACTTTTATTAGGATGGAAACACTGTTCTGCCACTTTTTTGAAGTTGGGAGTTTGTGTTCCTCAAATTATAATTGTATTTTTACATGTTAACACAGAATATTTGTTTTGTGTAAAAGGTCACTTGTTAATCTTATTGGATCTTCAGTCCAGGCCTTAACAGAAAAAGGGTTTGGAAATAGCTACTAGATAAAGGAAATTTTATTTTATTAATGTTCTCATACAACTCTAGGGCGAGTCCAAGATACTCTATTGGCAAGTGTGTTACATCTACCTTGTATTTTGTATATCTTTTTTTTCTATTAAGGCCTTGTTTACAAGGCCAAGATTAGTAGGCATAAAAGGACAAAATCACTAGACAGATATTTTAAAAAATGTACTCTACATGTTAAATGCCTTCATTTAAACATGTATAAAGGCCGGTAAAAATATCAGCTGAGACAAACTGCTCAGGATACCTGACCTCAGAGCAAATTTTACTTACAAAAGTAATTCAGTAATAAAATACTTGATAACAGTCATGTTTTCAGTTAGGAGTACATCATCAGAACAGTAAAGTTTAATCATTCACCAAAAAATTCTTGGGTTTATTGACATTTTACTGGCAAGATAGCATTTCCACAGGAAAACAATTAGGAAGACCCTGTAATTTTCACTTAATTTCTTTCCTTCTCTAACCTTTTGGAAGACCAAAATGATTATAGAATCCTACCTAGAGGATGTGGAGATTTGGGGGAAGGTCTTAAAAAATGTAAAGAACGTTACAACTTTTCAGTCAGGACTTCTTTATATTCTTAAAAATCTTTGAGGACCCCAGAGAACTTGTATTGATATTTGTCATATCTGAAATTAAAACTGCAAAATTGAAAAATGTTTATTAGTGACTTAAAAGTCATGTTAATGTAAATAACTTTTATATTGAAAAACACTATTTTCCAAAATAAAAATTAGTGAAGTAATACTGTTTTACATTTCTGCAAATCATTTTAATGTCTAACTTAATAGATAGAAAACAACTGGATTCTCGTGGCTCCTTTTTTTCCTTTCAGAAAATCCAGCTTCACAGATATGTAAAATATAGCAAGTATAATCAAAGATGGGTAATACTTGTAAGAGCTCAGTAGGTAGACATACTGTGAAATGAGTTAACCTCTAAATATTCACATTTATATCCTAAACCTACCTTAGAAAGTTTTTGGAAACTTCAACAATACATAAGCACACATTCCAGTAGCCATGAGAGTGATATACCTGTACAGACTCTGGAAAATTCTATTCCACACTCTTGAGAGAATGAGAATGGAAAAGACAATGAATGTCTTAATGCTTTTATGAAAGTAATTTCCACTTCACAGGCACCCAGGGTCTTGGGGTACCACTTAAAAAATGCCAACCTGCTATTATGTTGGGGGTACTCCAAGAAGGGAGGATTGGCTAACTGTAGGCAAAAAGTAAGGAAACATGTAGCTCTGTTGAAAAGGGAGCTGTAAAAAATTAGTGATATTCCTCAGAACTGTCAAGGTCATCAAAAAGCCAGAACCTTGTGGTATGCTGAATGGGATCTGGTATAGAAAGGGGACATTTGGATTTTAGTTAATGGTGTATAAATATTGGCTCATTAATTGTGACATACACAATACTAAAACAGGGGAAACTGGATATGGGATATTTGGGAATTTACTGTACTATCTGCAATAAATCTAAAACTACTCTGACATTTAATGTTAAAAAATATATATATATATATATGTGTGTGTATACACACACACACACACACACACATTTGTGTGGTGTTGGTTTTTTTTTGTAGTGTTACATAAACCCAGACAAGTTTCCAGAGATCCTTGTTTTGAGAAGTAAAATCACCCACTTAAATATTCTGCCCAGATTATGTCTTCTAGCTGCGTAGGTAGAAGAGAGACCTTCCTGTGGGTTATGGTTCTCTTGCCTTAAAGTTGAGGACTGAGTTTTTGTTATTATGTGCCTCTTTCATGTTTGCTGTTTTTTATTGTACTTGATTCTTTCCCCATAGCTGTTTGTAGTAAAAGCTTTAGAAAAGAAAGAAAGAAAAAGTGGGATGGGCAGCCAGGGACACATCTTTAGGAGCTGGAAGGAAAGGAGGGTAATTTCCTTCTATTCTGCATCCAGTCAGATGTGGGAGGATGTGGTAGTAGTGAAGGTAGTGAAGGTACCAGAGTTCAGTGGTGGCAGTTTCCCAGAGGAGAGAAAATAGGGTTCTTCAGCCAAGGAGAAAGAATGAATCAGGGCTGGTTATGGGTTTGATAGATGTCATTTAAAGCAGAATGAATGACTGAAAAAAATTGTGTGGGGTTTCCCATCAGATCTTGAGGCAGTGGGGAGTTTTATGTTGATGAAGGGAATAGTGGTAAATGACATTGGATAGAAAAGATAGAGATTATGGAGGGCTTTTTTTCTTCACCCCTTTAGGTTTTTTATCATTATTGTTATTATTATTCCCCTACATACACCCCATGGTGCCCATTCCTAGGAGGAGCCCCCAGTAAATTTTCTAAGCACCCCCTTGAGGTAGCAAGCCTCTTGTGCCCGTGGTGGATTGCCTCTGCTGTCCTTCACACAGCTCAAAAATTTTTATGGAGGGCATTTGACTGCTGGTTTGAAGAGTTTGGATTTGATCAAAGTATGGAAATTGGCAGCCTTTCAGAAGTCCTTTCAGAAGGAGCAAGAGCAGTGGGAGTGGGTAGGGAGGCTAAGAAGCAGCTTTATGTCTTCTACCTGAGGATTCAAAATGAGGTCAGCAGAGTACTGTGGTCAGAAGATTAGCTACATTTTCAGATTACCGAGAGGTTCAAAATGCCAGATTTTTCAAAATCACCCACAGAGTGCTCAGTTGTTAAGATCTGAGTGAATGAAGTCACACCAGACCTTGAGGAAGCCTCCTTGTTTTCTCCAGTTCATTTCTGCAATAAGCTAGTATAGGTGTGTGCTGGGGACTGGATACATCTCATCAGTCTCAGGGTGAGACTAGATAAAACTTGATTATGATTCACTTAGGCATAAATATAGTTATCATTTATCACCCTTAAGTGCTCAGCTCAAACCAAGTCAATTCCTAAACGTTAGTGCTGAGGCACCTGAACAAGGGTCAGTTGCCCAGTTGTCTCGGAGTCACACCAACAGGCCCTTATGCTAAACATGATTAAATAGTTTTGCGGCTAACACAGATACCTCGTGCTGTATTCTAAATTAGTAGTAGTGAGAAAATGTTTGGACTTTATCCTAAAGAGAGTGGTAAACATTAAAACAATGAAAGAGCTTTAAGTAAGGAAACTGGACCAATCAAATCTGCGTTTTACCGTTGTGTTTTGGTATGGCAAATGGAAACAGGCAAGACTGGAAGCAGAAAGATTAGTTAGGAGCCTCTTAAAGTAGCCCATTGATGGGCTGGTGGGTGATTCCTTAGAGTAGAATCTTGGAAGGAGGAGCTGGGCATGTTCAAGAGATATTTTAGACATCTTATGCAATATTAATGGTCTTAATCACTAGACTATCAAATGTAATCATTTGCTGCTAAGAAAAGCACCCTTAAAAATTAAGAATTGTGAAATACAGCCACAGTTTGTATTTCAGGAGGACTGAGATATGATGTCATTAAGGAAGGCCAACTGGCTGGCCACTCAGGAATAAGTCCCACAGAATATTACTTTGCCCTAGTGATTCTGTTTTAAGACTATTTCTCAGCTTCTAAAGTTCAGAAATATAGTTTTTATTGTTTGCCATTATTTTTTATTTAGCATATCCCAAGATGTCTTGACAGAAGTCTGACACACTTTTTACATGTAGAAGACTTACTGCTTAAATTAGAATGAGGTATAACTTCTAAGTGGGCTTTGAATTATGCCAGTTGGTATATAGTCTGTTCCTATAAGAGAATCTACGTGAGAAACAAAATATAAGTGCAGGGTTGCTTGATGATCATGGAATAAAGGGCATTGCATGAACTCATTGGCTAGTGGGGTGATACTGTAATAGCCTCATGTTTCCCCTTAACTAAAAGGACACACCTACCAAACAGGTTGGAAAGTACTTTTGGTTGTTTTATTTTACATTATCTTTGATTAGATTTGAGCTGGAATATAGTTTTACTTTTAAGGTGATTTCTGTAAGTAGGTACTCATTCATTTTGAGTTAACTAGTTTAATTGTTGAAAGATAACCTTATTTTCAAGTTTGTAAGGTACTTTAATTTCATTATATGAATTTATTTTTTTTTCCTTAACAGTGTCCATGGGCTAAGCCTCAAAATACAATATCTTGTTCTTTGGCTGATGTAATGAGTGAACAATTGGCTAAAGAATTGCAATTAGAAGAAGAAGCTGCCACTTTTCCTGAAGTTGTGTAAGTAAAATTCACAAAGAATACATTTTGTCTAGCAGCTTATTATAACAATGTTTTAGGATTTGATTAGTGGTTATCATGACAAATGATTAAGAAATATGTTTAGCAAAGCAGGACAGCAGAAAGAGCACCACACTAGGAGTATACTGATCCTTGAGTTTTGGTCTGACTCTAGGATGAGTGTTCAGTATTATCTTGGGCAACCCACTCTGCTTTTTTGGGTTTTAGTTATTGCAAAAGTTGAGCCAGATGGATTACAAATGAACAAATAATAAAATAGGGTACGGTTTCGATAAAGTGTGTATTGTTTATCTTTATCTCTTTGATCAGAAGACAGAACAAATGAATTCTGGGTCTTAGTTGGATTTTATTATAGACCCTTTAGCTTTCTGTCACAGCTTTCTTAATATTGGTGCTCTCACAGGTTACTGCCATTGGTCAGAGGACAGCTGGGCAGGAGGTGAATGGTTTGGTAATGTTTTTTCCTGTTGTTTCTTCAATGCAATTTTTTAACAGTAAAAAAGCACATCCTACTCTTATAATTGGTAGCATCTGTTTACACAAGCATATTATATTAGTTTATATTGCCTTATTTTGAATAGTGTTGCTGAAGGACCATTTATTACTGGAGAAAACACTGATACTTCCAGCGATCTAATGCTGGCTCAGATGCTACAGATGGAATTTGACAGAGAATATGATGCACAGCTTATGCGAGAAGAAAAAAAATTCAATGGAGATAGCAAAGGTACTATGACCTTATTGTGACAACTGCATTGGGTTGATAGAAAATGCTTGTAGCATGCTCCTAAATAAGTCTTCAACTATTTTGCCTTTTAAGTTTCCATTTCCTTTGAAAATTATCGAAAAGTGCATCCTTATGAAGACAGTGATAGCTCTGAAGATGAGGTTGACTGGCAGGATACTCGTGATGATCCCTACATACCAGGTATCAATGCTTGTATTTTCTGGGAGTAGGATGGGGACATAGAATGACTGAGTTTTCCAGTGAATAATTACATTTTATATTTATCTTTCAGTTGTATTTCGGAGTTTACTATTAAATTCAAATATGTTTTCAGACAGTATTGAATGCAGCAATTTAGTGTTTGCTATTTTTACATACTTGGCTTATCTTACTTGCCTTTAGCAAAACCAGTTCCTACTCCCAAAAAAGGTTTTATTGGAAAAGGAAAAGACATCACCACCAAACATGATGAAGTCGTATGTGGGAGAAAGAATACAGCCAGAATGGAAAATGTAAGTTACAGCAAGTATTCTTTCTGAATCAAGAGTTTCATTAGAATAAGTTAAAAACATGGGATTCTAAATATATCTTAAATTTCTAAAATTATCCTCAGACCTTGTAAAGATATTGTAGATGATAATATAGCAGTACCATGAAAATGCTTGGCCACTAATGAGAATATAATGTACCACAGAATAAAATTCTACAAAATTAAGAAAAATAGTTTGATTTAAATTGAGTATAAAATTAAGAAATTATTCTTATGAAAGTAACATTTTTCAATAAATCGTTTTTCATAAAATATCAACCCCTACCTAAGAACAGGTAACAGTGGTCACTGGAGGGGTAGGAAGGGGAGAAATACTGCTGTATCACCTTTTATACATTGTGGATTTTTATCTTGTGCTTGAACTACCCTGCAAAATCAGAAATAAAATGTCGTGTTGTGGGGGGTTTTTTTAGGTTTATTTTTATTGTTTTTGACAGAGAGAGAAGGGGGACGGCCCAGAGCAGTCTCCATAGTTGCATGTCATTAGTTTTCTACATAGTTTCATTCCACAGGTGGAGGCAGGGCTGCACAGGGCAGGAACTGGTTGGGGGCCTCCAACCTGGGGTGGGAAATGAACCAGGGGCCTCCTACATAGGAGGCTTGCCCCGGTGAGAACCGAACTGGGGGCACCCTCCAGTTCAGCATATGGGTCCTCGCAGGCTGAGGCCAGGACTTGATCCTTGGACTCTGGGGCTGCAAGATGAGCACTCGACCTGCGTCCCAAAATGTAATTTTAAAAGAATAAGAGAAAAAGAAAAAAAAAAAAAAAAGCAATTCTTTCTCTTTCATAATGTTATGGTTAATGCAAAACATTTAGACTTGACACAATTACTTATTAAGTAAACCTATTATTTATTAAATTCTAGAAATAATCCATATCTGACTCTAGAGCAGCCCTATCCAATGGAACTTCCTTTTTTTTTTTTTTTAAATTTTATTGTTAAATTTATTGGGGTGACATTGATTGGTAACAATTAGATAGTTTCCAGATGTACACGTCCACATCACCTATGCATCACATTATGTGCTCACCACTCAGAATCTGCTCTCCTTCCATTACCATATATCCGGTGTCTACTACCACCTCCCCCCACAACTCTCCCTCCCCCCTCATCCCCCCTCTCCCGGTAACCACTGAACTATTAAGTGTGTCCATAATGCTGGTGCCCTCTCCCACCTCCCCTCCACACTCTCCCTCCCACTCCTCCCCTTCCCTCAGGTAACCACCAAACTATTGAGTGTGTCCATAAGGCTGGTGCCCACTCCCAACTCCCCTCCCACTCTCCCTCCCCCCTCCTCCCCTTCCTTTAGGCAATCACCTAGCTATTGAGTGTGTCCATAGGTCTTGGTGTCTTTGTTATTTTCAGTTTTATAATCCACCTATCAGTGAGGTCATGTTTCCTGATTCTTTCAGCCTGACTTATTTCGCTTAATAAGAAGGTCTCAAGGTCCATTCATGTTGTAATAAATGACTGTATTTCATATTACCACTGAGTAGTATTCCATTGTGTAGATGTATCACAACTTCTTTATCCAGTCATCTGTCTAAGGGCATTTTGGTTGTTTCCATGTTCTGCCACTATATATATATATAACCACTACAGCTATGTTATCTAATATTGTAGCCATAATTCACAATTGAGAACTTGAAGTTGGGGTGGTACTACTGAGAAACTGAATTTTAAATTTTATTTTAATTAATTTGAATATCTACATGTGGCTAGTGGCTACTATATGTAGTGCTGCAATGAACATGCGGGTACAGACATCTTTGCAGATTAAGGTTTTCAGGTTTTTTGGGTAGATACCCTGTAGAGGGATTGCTGGGTCATATGGTAATTCCATTCCTAATTTTTGGAACTTTCTTTGGTAATAGAAATATTCTATAGCTATGTTATCTAATATTGTAGCCATAATTCACAATTGATAACTTGAAGTTGGGGTGGTACTACTGAGAAACTGAATTTTAAATTTTATTTTAATTAATTTGAATATCTACATGTGGCTAGTGGCTACTATATTGAATGGTGCAGCTCTAGAACATAATTGTCATGGTGTGGGCATAGCTTGTTATACTAATTCACCCCTCAAAAATAATTATGAAATAATATTTTTTTGGTAAGATTTGGTGTAGCCTTCAAAATATAATGTGTTCTTTGATATGAAAGCAAGGTACCTTAGTTTTTTAGTATCTTATACCAGTGGTCGGCAAACCGCGGCTCATGAGCCGCATGCGGCTCTTTGACTCCTTGGCTGCGGCTCTTCCACGAAATGTTTAGTGCAGGCATGGAATATTATTTATTAACTTGCGTTGTAAGAGACGAGTAAACATATTTGAAACGCAAGCCTACAGAAAAGAGGCACATTTTTAGAAAGCAACAATAGCAAAGTCGCTCGCAAACATGTGTATCATTATCTCCGTCGAATTGCGGCCCGCAATTCGTGCCTAAAATTAAAAACAACAACATACAAACCTGACTTACCCTTACTTTCCAAGGAAATGCAAGGCCATTGTTCACATTAGTGGAGTATTTGTAGTTTTCTTTTTTTAAGGATACCTTTTATATTATTTAACTTGTTATATTTTTAAATAAATATTATCTTTATATAAGTATGATACCAAGTGTTATTTAATGTACCATTAGTTAAACTAAGACATATTTAGCAAAGGCAAGCTCGAGAGTGTACTTTTAATCCTAATTATTTCCATAAAAATGTCTCTACTAAAGTAAAGCTTAAGTTTAAAAAAAAATGGCTCTTTGA
>PVKE010021506.1:0-26456 GCA_004027555.1 Craseonycteris thonglongyai | reverse complement strand
ATGAATGATGTGATGTGGACTTGTACATCTGTAAACTATCTAATTGTTACCAACCAATGTAACCTCATTAAATTTAACAATAAATAAAAGAAAGAAAGAAAGAAAGAAAGAAATGTGTGCAAAACCATACTGTCTATGAAAAATGCATCACCAAAGTACTTCAAGTTGGAATTCGAGGACTACAGAATATTTTCAGCTCAAAAACTTAAAGGAAAGATGGCACATGAAGTTGGTCTTAAAGCACAGGCAGGATCTCTAACAGGCAGAGATGAGTATAGGATGGTATTGGGGGCTGGCGCTTTGTGTGATTACATGGAAAGAAGAAAAATGAGGAAGACATATTTAACAAGTGCCGATGGGGGAAGTAAAGAGCACTCAATAGCAAGCAGTGGGAACTTAAAATTTCAAGGAGAAAGTGGTCAAAAATTCAGCTGTGGCAGAGACGAAGGAACACAATCACATAAGAGGTCACTGGAGTTTTAGTTAGTGGATCATGGGAGATCTTCAAATACACACTCAGTCGAGTGCTGGTGGCAGGAGCCAGACTGCAACTCTCACAGAGTGCGTTGGCAGCAAGCATAAATGATATTTTTGATAAATCTATAGTTTAGAAAAGCAAAATATTTTTTAAAAAGACATTTGAGAAGACAGTAAGATAAAATGTTTGGTAGTACACAGTATGCCAAGGGGAAGAATTGATGATAAAGAGTAAGAGTAAAACAAAATCAGATCAAAGACATAGGTTGCAACCCTCGAGTCAATACCTAAGGGTAGAGAACTTTATAATAAAGTTGCTGACACCATCAAGTAAGAATCTCTGTTCTAATATTTAAATTTTTTAGAAGAAGAAAAATACATTAACTGCTTGAATTCTTAAAGTGGACTTCCAGAGTCTCTCCTAAATTTATGACAATAAAAACATGTGTTTGGAGAGCTCTGAAATAACCTAATGATTTATAGACAAATTGTTAAACATGAGTCACAGGCCCAAAAGCTGATATCACTGTAACTGTCTCTCTTTGAATCGAGGGTGAAATAGATTTCTTAAGGTGTTATTCTTAAAATGTAGGAAATAGTTTTTTTTATGTCCATCTTTTTCCTCCCTTTGATAATGTAGTCTTTTTGATGCCTCTGTTTAAACAACCACTAACAATATAATTAAATGTCTAGTTGCATAGCACTGAGCACCTATATTTTACTTAAACATAGGTCTCTTGTCTGTGCTACATCTCACATAAGATATGAAACAATAGTGGCACCAAAAAAAACCTGACAAGAACATTGGTGGTAAAGATCTGCCATGCAAGAGCAGGTGACTGAAAAATGGAAAGGTTGTTGAATGGGCCCTCTTAACTATGCTATTTTCTCACATTCTTTTCTAAACTTCCTGAGGGTACAAATAGACATTTAAGAAGTGAATTACAGAAAACACAAATAGCAGTGAAACACAAATAAAAATAAATAGCAAATATAAAAATTCGATTACAACAG
Source organism: Craseonycteris thonglongyai (assembly GCA_004027555.1). Taxonomy (NCBI): domain Eukaryota; kingdom Metazoa; phylum Chordata; class Mammalia; order Chiroptera; family Craseonycteridae; genus Craseonycteris; species Craseonycteris thonglongyai. The sequence continues at coordinate 24,965 of PVKE010021506.1, read as the reverse complement.
AATAAAACGTATAAAAAATAAAACACTAGAAGCATTAATAGCAATTTTTCATTTTCTAGTAATTTCACTTCACACATCCACTTATAATAGTACACAATTATACAGCCTATTAACAATATATACACAGAATGTAAGAACATATCAACAGTCCCTGAACACTTATAAAACACAGAGTATTGTTCTTAGAAAATTTGCTAGTTTCATTAATCTTAAAATATTTTAATTTGGAAGGATTTGGTAATATATCTAAGCAAAACCCACACATTTGAAGCTTCAACTCCAATAATAATATTTCACAGACAATCTGATAAACTATTACTTAAAAAAAAAAATAAAGCACTCAATACTGAGCATTAAGTATACAGAAAACGGGAACAATAGGGATTATTCAACTAAATTTGTGATTTCTGAATAATCACTATTCCTCCATTAAATGAGACAATGCTATTTGTTTCCTATTGCTCTCCTAGGCTTGAGAACATATGACAGGGGAGTTTTACTGCTGCAAAAAATTATTCATTTAAATTAACTTCTAAATATTAAACTTAATCTCTCATTGGCTCTTATGAGGAACTTGACAACAGCAAGTCCTCTCAAGAGAAACACATTGCCGCCCAGCTAAAAGACATTTCCCATTCTCACAGCTAATATTGGCCATGTGAAATATAAAATATAATCCCAGCCAACTAAACATAAGTCAAAGTGTTCTATGCTAGTTAAATGAAAAACCACCTTTAGAAAGAGGGAAACTTCTTCCCTTTTTCCCTGTTTCCTCTGGCTGGAATGCATTTTTCTATGGCTAGAGCTTGAGAAGCCACATTGAACCATAAAATGGAAATTATGTGATAGTAGGGCAGCAACAAAATGAATAAAATTAGGTTTTCTACACCCTGAAGCTACCTCAATAGTTTTGATTATCAGCCTCCAAACTTCATTTCCATGGGAGGAAAACAACTAACCTTCTTTAAGCCACTGTTATTGACAGTATTTAGCTTTATGTAAGTGAGCCTAGTCCTAACTGATACAATGTGCATATCCTAACAAGTTCATGCCTGGCATACGCTCTAAAGTCTAGACCAGTGCTGTCCAACAGAGCTTTCTGTGATGATGGAAACTCTCTTTGTTCTCCAACCCAGTAACCACTAGACACATGTGACTATTGAGAACCTGAAGTGCTTTTCTAACAGTTAAAACATTTTAAATTTGATTTAACTGAAATTAATGTAAATTTAAATAGCCATGTGTGGCTAGTGGCTCCTGTATTGGAAAGCACAGCTCTAGGCATCACTGAGCATCAAAACTATAATTGAGTTAATTTAGGATGATATAAAATCCCTCCCTAATTGATATACAATAATACAGTAAAATTCTAAACATTACTTTTATTTTCTCAAAGATATACCTGTGAGTTACATTTTGCCATCATAATTTTATTATGTTTATCTTGAGAGGAAAACTTGGAAAAAGTGAAGATAAAGACATAGACTTCCAATTTAGTGCAAAAAACTATCTTGACTTCCTTGTTAATTAGAAATCGACTGCTTTTAAAAATGTGACAGACTATAAATACTTTTTTCCATTTCTTTTCCACTCATATGTTCTCATACTCAAAGCAGCTGCAATATATAAAGGAATATCTAGAAAAGTGTAATGCCTTTTCACTTCGTTAACAATTGACAAAACATTATACTGGAAAATATCAAAGCAAAATTCTTACTCAAACTTTAATAAAACTACTTCCTAGCACACAACTAAAAAAAATTTAGTCTGCTTTAAAAACTAGTAGATACTTTTCTGCCCAGTGCTAACAACTTTTGTGTTAAGAGGTATGAGTATTATGGATTATAAAGCACAGTTCTTAGGTCATCAATAAACTAGAAAATTCGGAACAGAAAGGCCGCTGGAAAAGATCACTTAGTTTATATCCTCATCTCAGTAAAGGTTATGTTTTATGTTAATTGCACCTATATCTGTTTGTCAACCTTCTCCTAGTCTCTTTCCCTTCAAGCAGAATTAATCTCTCTCTGTGGTCATAAAGTATTTTGGGTGAGAGATATCCTTCTCACATAGCACTGACTACACTAGTTCCTGGTGGTTTTCAAAACTGTCTCTGCTCTGAACCTTGAAATTCTTGAGGGCAATGGAGAGAACTCAGAGGGGTACTGTGCTGGCAGAACAAAACTATCCAGAGGTAGCACAAAAGAATCTGCTCTGAGGGCAGAGGACCAGAAAAGAAGTAAGGTAGTCACAGCTCACTAATCCCACATTCTGTCCAGGGCTGACCTTGGTTACAGTCTGCTTTAATTCAATTCATCTTGTATTTCATTTTTGGCTGGACTTCTGTTTGCTTAAAATCTTTGTTTTACAAAATCATATGCAAATCAGTGAATAAATGAGATAATAAATTTAAGCATATGATGGATTAATGCCAAGTAAAGCTTTTAAATCACTTTGGTTAACATTAGACAGTTTGCTAAACAGAGTATTCTACATGGCACTCACTGTTTCTGGTAAAATTATCTAATAACTGCAACATCTGTATAACTCCCCCTCTTTTTCCCCCCAATAATTTGTATAGAATCGATTAGGTATTACATAAATACCACCCACATCTTTAAAACAGAAAGAGACATGAGTGATGAAGAATAAATTTTAAAGTTATGAAAAGATGTCATTTAAAAAATTCATGTTGAATAGCATGCTTTTAGAACTTAACTGCTGTTTAAACTAAATTGGAACACTCACTAGTTATGTGAATTGCTAATTTTTTTTTAACTTGAGAACCAACTCTGTATTTCATGTGGGACAGGCTACCCCTATAAAACTGGGTAAATATAACAGGTACTATCACAGATGCAGATATATCCCAGAAAGAGAGTAAATATTATGGTCAGAAAATCCAAGAGAAGAATCAATACAGGCATCCATTCACCATCACTTAATATACCTACTCACCTATGATTTTTAAGCAATAATACAATTATGACTCCTTCAGGGTTAATTAGGGAGTGAATGAAGCTGTGGTCTTCACCACTGATATATTATAATAACACTCTGCCTGAGGCAATGGAATAAAACAGAGAAACATGCAAAATTATATACCACTGATTCCTCATTAAATACTACATTGGCATTCAAATCAATCACCTTTCAGATGGACTTTTCACTGTATATTTGGCTTTAAAAAGCTGTCATTCTGTAATGGACTATCAATTTCCATAGCAAATCCAATCTTTAAAGTATTATTTCTCAAAGTATAGTCTTCGTCCAACTGCATCAAAATCTGAGTTTTGAAAAATGCAGATTCCTGGGCTCTAAAGACCCACCCAAATGGACTCTGTAGAATGAAGCTCAAACATGTATATTTTTAGCAAACACTCCCCTCCACCATGTGATTCAAGTGCTTGCTCAAGTTTGAGAACCACTGCCTATAAATAAACTTCCTGTGACACCTGGTGTCTACACTAAGAAACACTAGACACCATATTGTAGGGTAAGGTCTTCAGATCAGGAGCAGTGGCATTACCTCGGAATTTTTAGAAATGTAAAAAGAACATCAGGCCCACCCCAGCCCTGCTGGTTTAACAAGGTCCCCAGGTGACTCATATTTACATTCAAGCCTAAGCTGTACTGGTCCAGAGCAGTCATTGTTGGAGGCAGGTGTCCAGGGGTACTTTACATCAGTTAAACAGCAAAGTAGATTCACGATATTGTGGTAAATACCTGAAATACATTTTACACTAAAATAGTCCATCAAAGCCAAGGCCCTGTTGAAATGCAAACAAAAGATTCTCAGTATCTTTTGGTGAATTTTAAAATGTTTATGGTATCATTTCCATTCTACTCTACACCAAGCATTGCATTAATTATGAAAGACGATCATTCAAAACACAACTGAGACAGCTCTCCTTACTGATTCTGGGTGGTGAGCACACAATGCAACGTATAGATGATGTGTTGTAGAAATGAACACTTGAAATTTATATAAAACCATGCTTCACAGAGGAACAAATGAGGTTAGTCAAAGAAGGTTCGGTATGGCCCTGGAAAAACTGATAGATACGGAATGATTCCATTGGTTTGGTCATCTGTGGAACAAGGAGTTAGAGAAGGGCAATACTGTATGAGAACCAGTAACATTCTCTGATGAGCCTCAAGGTAAATGACTAACTGCAGGACTTTTCAACCTGCTTCAATTATAGAAGTATACAGACATACATATACATATATATACACACACATATACATATATATATATACACACATATACATATATATATATTTCACATATGTATCTAAAGGATATTTTGTTGGCTGTGAAAGACAGTTTGAAAACTTTAAAAATTCTAGCATCATGTAATCATATATGCCAAATGATGTTTACCTCAAAGCATGTCTAGTCCAACAGGAAACTACCGGTATCTCTCTTAAACATCAAGGAACCTCTGAAGTAAGAAATCATCCTAAGGAAAAAAAAGGGCCATAGTGCATCTTGTCCTCTGTGTGACCTTGAGTCTATGCTGTTTCTACCTCCCAGTTCTTGCTAGGACTTCTCCCAGAGCTCAGGACAGCAGATGCTAGACTCAACACAAGAAAATGAGATGTTGCTCGAAAAATCTCTTTGAGACATTTGGAGTATAAGGCAGGAAAGCTTTGGGATCTATGCAGTGAATTATAACAAATCCATGTTTTGGGGGTGGGAAGAGCTAGATTTTGCCTAAGGCAATGGAGACAGTAGCTCCAGAGAAAGCAACACACACCTAACATCTGAGAAACTCTACACACCAGCATGGCTCAGAGAGCTCCAATGCTGACAAGAAACAGCGCTGTCACTGAGCACAAACATCAAATAGTAGCAGAGGTGGACATCAACAACCTGTTGTGGTTGCAAGAACATGAGATCTATGGCAAGAAAGGAAGGAAGTTAGATAATACAAATAGATTCTTGAGTATACAAGCAATGGATAGAGCTTTGATAGAGCACAATCAGAGAAATACCAAAAACCATGTGAATATTCCTGTACCATAGTTTTGCCCCTGTTATGGTTAGAAAACACAATTTCTGGACTGACAGATAATAGATGGAATAACATTTTGCTGGAAAATACAATAAAGCGACATTACTGGCCAACTCTGTATACTGTAGTTGATTTCTTTGGAGGGCATAAATTTGCTAGTATTATTTTTATAGCAAGGAGTTTTCTTGGACACCATGAAAAATTACCTGTCTCCAATTACATGAAGAAATTTCATGAGTAAAATAAACACCATGGTACTCTCCTGACTTAATGACAAAAATCAGAGACCAAGCAACATCCTACTTAATGGAACCATCATTATTTTTTATCAGACTTATAACATTTTCATCACTCAACTAAAATAGATCTTTGTGTTTTTGTTTGTTAATATCAATAACTAAACACCAAGGCTGTGGACAAACATTTAAGACAATTTCATGCAACAGAACTCAAGAAATATCATTTTCCATTTTCTAATTTCAACGGTGTTATTCTGGAAGTGGTTCAGGATAAAACTGTTCTTGATGCTAAGTTTTGTAAAACCACCTAATGGGCCAGCTCATGGCTCATTTCATACAAAGAAAGTTAAAATTCCATTGAAGGGGAGGTATATTTCACAAACACTGAATTGCTCAAACGGCTCTCTTGAAAATTAAATTAACACTACCCATTTGATTTTCAACATGCTCTCATTTTAACTATGCCTATTTTTTAGTGACCAAGCAAAAACTCAGTCTTATGGTAAGTTATAGAATCCTTCTACAGACTTAATGTTCTTTTGATTCTTTGGGGTAAAAAATGTGCAAATGCGCAGGTGTCTCCAAACTTTTCAGCCCGTGGGCCGCATTAACTATCCAACAGCAGTTTGGGGGCTGACTACACACTCGAGGTCCAAATAAAAAAGAATCAAAACATAGATGTTGTTTTTAATTATTTATTTAATATTATTTTATTCAGATAAAAAGGTCTCCACGGGCCGGATGAGAGGGCCTCGCGGGCCGGATGTGGCCTGTGGGCCGTAGTTTGGAGACCCCTGAAAAGAACTAACCACAATTTGAAATTCATTATTTGATATTTATATAAAACTATCTGTCTACTCCATCATTTGGAATGAGATTAATTCTACCTCATCAAAATATTTGTTTAAACTTGAGGTAAATAGCTATAACACTATAAGATTACAAAACAGAGAATAGGAATCCATCATTGAACAATGAATGGGATGAGTCCTTATAAAATAATATACTTTTTATGTAAACAATTTTATTTGTCAATTATACCTTAATGAAGTGGGATAAAAGGTTTTAAAATCACAGTATGGAGACTCCTCAGAAAACTGGGAATGGAGCTACCCTATAACCCAGCAATCCCCTTCTACCCAAAAAACTTCAAAACCTTAATCCATAAAAACATATGTACCCCAACGTTCATTGCAATGCTATTCATGGTGGCCAAGTCATGCAAACAACCAAAGTGCCCTTTGATAGATGGCGGGATAAAAAAGCAGTGATACAAATATACAATAAAATATTACTCAGCTATTTAAAAAAAAGATTAAATACTGACATTTGTAATAACATGGATAGAACTTGAGAACATCATGCTAAGAGAAATAAGCCACACAGAAAAAGCTAAGAACCACATGGCTTTACTCAATGTGAAATATAAAACTTAAAACAACAAAGAAACAAAACCTCATGGACACAGTCAATAGTTTAGTCGTTACCTGAGAGTGAGGAGGGAGGGGGATAGGCGAGGAGGGAGGGGGTTGGAGAGGAGGGAAGGACAGCTAAATATATGGTGATTGAAAGAAAGCTGACTCTCGGTGGTGAATACATATTGTAACACATAGATGAAGTGCAATAGAATTGTATACCTGGAACTGATGTAAGTTTTAGTAAACAATATCACCTTAACAAATTTAACAAAAAATTATAAATTAAATCAAAACAATGAAAAAAATATTATAAAATCAAAATATTAAATAATAAGGATGACATCTATTTGCATTTTAATAAAGCAATTATTCTATAAATATGGTGACAGAAACATGAGATAAGCTATTATTAAAAGCTTTGATGTTCCAAACAAAAATTTAAAAATAAAGCAGAATTATTTAACACAAAATCAACCTATCTATGAGTATACTAAATTTTTTGTGTGTAAAACTCTCTTCCAAAATTTTAGCATTAAGTCATTCATATCCCTCTATGATAAACGGGAGCACTCTGGTATTTCTCATGTACTAAAGAAGAATTCTAAAATATCTATTTATTTATCCTTAATCACAGGTATCAGGTTTGTGTAACCATTAGATTACAGAAGTAGTAAGGAAACTTTTGAAGTACAATATATAATAGAGAAGTATAATTTTTAAAAAGCAAGAATTGATCTTAGATCACAATCAAAATATTTCAGGTTCAAAAATATTTAAATAACTTCCTTATAATATGTCCCCCATATGAGTGTTACATAACCAGAAAACAAAACTCATGACCAACATGTTCTCTTCCAATCTTAAGATTCCATTATTTTATAGTATTTCTAAAATGCTAAAATTTTCCTATCTTGGAAATTTGATAACTTAAATCATGATCCCCATCAATTCTCAAGACTTTAAAAATCTCCTCTACAGCAATCTTTTATTAGTTTCCCAGAGACAGATGCCTAATGAAAGAAAAAAATACAGTAGACTCTCTGTTAACTGAAACTCAAGTTCCAGTTAACAGAGAGTCTATTTACATTTATCTGGCATCTACCAATCCCCATGCGTGCCAGTTGACTAAGAGCCTATTGTAGTAGTTTCAGTTTGACACACAAGACTGTATAATATTAGTTGCCAAACAGTAGGGGTAAAGGAAGGCAGCACATATGGGAAGGAAAGGACATTGTTTTGGTGTCAAAGATGAATTCAAATTCTATAGATTTTACCATGTAGTAGACATGAGATAACCTTGGTATTTAAATTCTGATGCTCAGGGAAGCCGGGATGGCTCAGTGGGTTAAGTGCTCGCTTTGAAGCCCTGGGGACCGAGGATTGAATCCCGGCCCCAGCCTGTGCGGACCCATATGCTGAACTGGGGTGTGCTTCCCGAATGCGGTGAGGCCTCCAATTCAGTTCAAAATAATAATAATAATAAATTCTGATGCTAATTTCTTCAACTGTAAAATGCAGTTACTAAAAGGCTTAAATAAAAGAATATATATAAAGATGATTCACAGTAGTTGTGTTATAAATGTTATTTTCCTTCCCTGCTATGGACAAATTTATTCTCTGTGCTAACAGACCTGAGAACCATGACTAAGTGAAATACCCAATTTCCATATTTACATTCAGCAACCCATGCCCATATCTTGTTTTAGAATAAGGCTCAAAGACAGATAAGCCAAGGAAGCTATTAAAAGACCTATTATTATTGCTAATCTTTCAAAAATGATGGACCACTGGGAAGATGATAAATGACTAACTAGAGAGAAGACAAAGTTTCAGCTTTCCATAAGAAAATATGATTTCAGAGATTGTAATCTTAATGTTCTATCCAGTCAAACTCTACACAGATGACTTAAAAGAATTAAGAAACAAAGATGTTTCACTGTGTCAATCCCTGAAAAAAATGGCAAAAACCTATCGATGTGTATATTTGTGTATGTGAACGTGCATCTAAGATTAGGAAAAACCAAGACAGAATATGTTTAATTCTGCAGGGCTGACAACAATAACTACAGCTGCTGTTGCTGATATTTATTGAGCTCCTCTATATATGCTAGGCACTATGACAGATAATTTATATTCATTATTTTATATAAACCCATGAAGCAAGAACAATTATTAGCAAACCAAAGACCAGAGAGGTTAGGTAACATATCCAGTATTACACAGATAACAAGAGACGGAATAAAACTTAAACCCAAATCAGTTTAACTCTAGAATGCAGCCTGAACAACTATTCTTCACTTTCTTTAGTAAACATCTCATGAAATAATTGAAAACAAGAGGGAATAAAATAAAAACTAGAGACTAACACTAGATAAAATGGAAATGAGTATAAGGTAGATTTAAAGGTAAATACAGAGCCACACTCAAAATATGCTAATTATATAAAGCAAAATCCAACTAGAAGGAATCTTTTTGCCAATTTCTGTTCTTAGTAGTTTTCTGTTTACATCATTATTGCTGACTTGAAAGGTAACAGAGAAGGTTTGCTTTTCAAATCTAGAAGAGATAAAAAGGGGTCACATAAAACTAGAAGGAAGAACTAGTAGGCAAAATTAAATTTTATAGGGATGACTGTAAAGCCCTGAAATTAGATTCAGATTTTCTAAGTTCATAATAGAAAAGATCTAGGTGAAGAATAGTTGAAAAATGATAGAGCTGAAAAAGTTCACTACAAAGCTAAGGTGAACCTGCTATTGAAACAGCAAGTATATCTGGGGCTGCACTAATGCAAGCATGTTGTCTAGGCATGGCAACTAGTAGTCCCACTGTCCTAGGTAAGAGCACACTGAGTAAGAGAATACCATGTCCAAATCCAACAACAATGGCAAAAGTCTAAATTTCTGTCTTGCCTTTTTAATAGTGGCCTATTGAAACAGTAGTCCAAATAGCTGCATCACACATATAATCAAGAAGCTCTACCTTCTTATATAGATAGAGGAGATTAGCAGGCCAAAAGTCCCTCCCATCGTTCTAAGTACCGTATTTGAAACGTACCAAAGGTAATGTAGGGCAATCAAGATGATGGAAATATATGAAAACCAAAGTACCTGGGGAAGTAGTTAGCCTCCCATCTCCATGTCCTCTTGAACCTATAACCTTGTTTTATTTCCTTAATGGCATTTATCATAATCTGCAACTACCTTATTTTTTACTTGTCAATGTCTTAATTTGGAATGCTTTTTGTTTACCTCTATTTGGAACGAGTCCTATGAGAAAAGAGAGCTAATCATTCTTGCTAACCACCATATTCCAAGTATTTTAACCAGTACTTGCACCTAAGAGGTCCTCAGTAAACATTTGCCGAATGAATGAATGAGCAAAGTGTGGGGAAATAAGAATGTTCAATCTAGAGAATGAAGGGAGATAGAAGAAAAGTTTTCCTATGTCAGAAAAGCTACATCAAAAAAGAAGACCTGTTTTTGTTTTTATTCAGAGAAATGACATAAGATCAAATGGTGGACATTTCAATAAAGAACATTAGGGTTTGCAAGCATCTTCTAATTCATAGAGCTGTCTAACAACTGAAGAGGCCACCTTACTAGTTCTGAAAGGATTCTTAGAGGTAGGAGGATGAGTCCATAAGTTACCAGTTAATCTAAACCTCCTATGATTCAGAGTGCATAAAGAGTTAAAAACCACAAATGAAAATTAAAAGAAAAGAAACTGATCTAAGTGGTTATTCAAAGGCAATATCTTAGAAGACAGTAAAGAAATAATCAGTACAAATTAGATTCTGAATGAAATAGGGAATGTGGAAGAAAAAAAAGTCTTGATAGTCTTATTTCAATGGTCATTTTTTAAATACACAGAGCTGTAAGTTTTCCCAATGAAATTAATAAGAGAATACACAAAATGAGATAGTCAGTTTAAGGAATAAGAATTGGCAATAATAACAGTTCAGGTTTCAGTTTTTATGATAAATCCAAAATAAGAAAGCTAGATACACATAATTGGAAAATAAAAGGTACAAGGCCAGATTTAAGAGTTCCATTTTGGAACATGTGGCAAAAGGATGGGAGTTCTATCCCTGAGAAAGGATGTGCTCCCTCACAAAATTACAGCTCTGTAAGGATCATTCTTAAATGTCAGCCAATCATTCATATGTCCTTAAGCAGAACTGCACTTAAATAAAAACCCCAAAGGTCACTATCTTACATCTTAAAATTTTCCACTAAAAGGCATTCTTAAATATCCCCTGGCAAAATATGTTTCAGTTGCTAAAGATTTCTTTATTAAAATATTTCTATATTTTAATGTAATTATAGAAAACTAAGGGCAAAATTTCTTATAGTAAATGCTATCAAATAGTCATTTATATTAAATTATAGTTTGATTTGCTAAATAAGTAAGCAGAAGGATTTTAACACTTTCTTGGCCTTTTAAAAATGTATAATTCAATATAAAATATAAGCTTAGAAAATAATATATTCTCTTCTGACAAGTCCAAAATATCTATTTGTAATATGACATCAAATGAAGTACTTCTCAAACAGTAAAAAAAAAAGTGTCTGCATGTCTATAAATGCCCTGGTACTCTAAAATAAACAGTATATTTCTACATCAACTTAAATAAGATATAATTCATGAAATGCAAATAATGAATATTTAGTTATTTTTCCCAAACGGTGACTTTGCTATTCTTGCTATTCTTGCTATTGCTCAAACTTACATAATCATATAAACAAGGTTAAGATAATAATAAAAATTAGAAAAAAACTATGTTGTATAAATTGTATACCATCTTTGAAATTTAGCCACTTGGAAGTCTAGAACCTACAAAATTAGTAACTATTTTGCAATTAGAAAAGAGAGAAAAAGAAGAAGCAAATATTGTTAAATATTCTTGCCAAAATTACATAACTAAAACATTTGTTTAGAAGAAATCAACATAAGTGTAAGGTAAGGTGTACTTCCAATGAAAGGTCTACTGCTGTAAAAATATGAGGTCCAATCTAATCAAGAAGGCTTACATTCAAAGTTATTTCTATGAGCATAAAAATAACTGCATGACTCCCTTTGGTGTATATATAGGAAATTGTATCCCAATAATATCTTAAAATACTTATACTATACATATACTATTCTGGTTAATGTCAACATAGCATAATATATCCTTAGAATAGCTTCCTCATAGTTAGCCCTTGGTTGGCTTCTAGGAACTTGGCTGATAAACAGTTCCCTACAATGATATAAAACTTCCCCTAAATAATATAAAGGTGACTCACTATGCCTGGACTGTTCACACAAACTAAATGGTTTGTGGTAAATATCTGCTTTCTTTCTGGGAGCCTGAGATTTTGGTAGGTGTTAGGCCAAGGATGCCTACCTGACCAGTCCCCAGTAAAACCCTTGAATGCTGAGACTCTAATGAGCTTCACTGCGTGTGTTAGTACAACTTGCAGAAGAATTGAGTGTATACTGTGTGACACTGGGAGAAGACTTAAAAGCTTCCACGTGGTTACCTTTGCTAATTTTGCTTCATGTCTTTTGATTGTAATAAATCTTAGCCATGAGTACAACTATAAACTAAATCTTAATGAAACCTTCCAACAAATCACCAAACCTGGTGGTGGTCTTAGAGTCCTGTGACAGAGACAGTTTGAGACTGTTTAATTTTTTTAAACATCAGTTATCTATATTTATACATTAAATATGTTTATCACATTTGCAGATGTAAAAGTTTAATGAATACATTCAGATACAATGAAGATTCAAAAAAGCTGGAACAACTGAATCAATTCCAACAAGATGAAATTTAAGGGAGATAATGATAAGTTCTGTATTTTGTTCAAAAAAAACACAAACTATTGTACATGTAAGGAGAAAGAACATATAATTAAGCAGGTGTAAAAAAGACTTAGAGGTTTATTGAAAATAATGTTAATATGTTAAATGGTAAAATATAACTAAGATATCTAATTTACTTCTGTGCTGAATAAATGGCAGTATGGTATATAAACTAAGTGAAATGATAACACCACTTTCCTCTGTTACCAGTCATATAATATACAGGACATTATATTCAGCTCTGACCACCATTTAAAGAACATATTAGAACATATTCAGGGAAAAGCAGCTGATGAGCTTCAGACCCATATTTTATGAGGAACGGTTCAAGACTAAGAGAAAAGTTGACACAGAAATAATAGTTTTACTAACCTATACAGAAGGTTCTTGGGTAAAATAGAATTTTAATTTTTTCTATATAATCTTGGTGGGAAGAAGTCAGAAAGACATTCATTTCAAGCTATATATAAATAAAAATTATGCAAAATCTAAAGCTACCTCAAAGTGCATTCACTTTCTTTTAAAACACATTTACAAAGCCTACAAGTCAACTAAATATGGATTTTGGTGGGAAGAATTTAATTAGAGAGGATGGTTATACTGAATGAGACCTATATTAACTAATCTTTCAACTCTCCTAATACACTTCTTTTCATAGCTTCCTCATTTATATTATACTCTAATATTAAGGAAGAGAAGAAAAGGATTTTTACGTAATCTCGAATCCAACCACACCCTCACCTGAGTTGGGGGTAAATGGGGAAAGACATAAAAATACAATTAATCAGGATAATCAAGTTCAATTCACCTCAACAAATAAATGACTTACTATATAGAAAGTATTTCATACTCAGCTCAAAAAATGTTGAGTACTCACTATATTCAAAGCACTGAGGAACCAGAGAGATGGGAAAGACACAATAAGAAAAAAAGGTGCAGACATTCAAGCATCCCCTGAGCCATAGATGGTGACACCAGATGTGACTTCTCCAAGGTAGAAAAACCACTCATTGGCTTACCCTAGCCCCAATCACCACTGTGGGAACTATACCGAGGGTTCTGCAAGTCAGGGATGTATCAAAACTAGGCTAGGGGCCTCAGCTCTTTACAGCTGAAGCCTTGATATCCACAAACACTCCAAGGACAAAGGCCTCAAAAGTTTCTGCTTAGAAAAAGTTCCTCCCTTACCTTGAGAGGCCGGTAGGGATATCACTGCTATAAAAGAGGCACACAATACAATGGGAAACATCCTAAGTTTTTTCAAACTCCAGTATATATAGGTGGTTGGCACAAGCAACACTCAATGAAACAGACAATGCTGAAGATAGCACCAATAATTGGAGAAGAGCACTGACATAATTCAGTGTCCTTAAAATAACACATGGCCTTAACAAAGCAGCAGCACAGTGTAAATAGTGAGCTAATGAAAGCGAGAATATGTGGTCTCATAGACTTTCGAAATAAAGAATTTGGGCACTTTGGTTTAAGTAAGATTCAACAGATCCATCATAGTTATCAGTTTATTCTTTTCTGTTCTTTTGTCTTGTTAAGAAGAAAAATTCCACAAAGAACCACACTAACAAAGCAACCTCTTATAGGAGCTAAGAGGGGATGAAGTGAAAATCAATTCCCTTGTTAATGTAGAATTGCTGCTGGCAAGCTTCTGGTGAAAAACATAGTCTGATAGTTATTGGTGTGAAGCTAAACTGACTCACTCCTTTTGGAAAGCAATTTGGCAATATATATATAAATACTCTTAAAATAGCTTTGTACAGTATTTCTTTTTTTTTTTTTTTTTTTTAAGATAGAAAGGATGATCTCAAGGTCCATCCAATGTGGCAAATGGCAGTATTTCATTTTTTCTTATAGTTGAGTAATAGCCAACTGTGTATAAGTACCACAGCTTCTTTATCCAGTCACCTATCAAAGGGCACTTTGCTTGTTTCCATGACTTGGCCACCATGAACAGTGCTGCAATAATACACTGTATATCTTTGTAGCATAAGGTTTTCAAGCTTTTCGGGTATATAAAATTGAAAGTAAAAAGAAATAAAAACTCATGGACATAGTCAATAGTTTAGTGGTTACTTGAGGGTAATAGCGGTGAGGGTAGGAGAGGAGGGAGGCAGCATCAAATATATGGTAATGGAAGGAGAACTGACTCTGGGTGCTGAGCACATAATGCAATACATAGAGGATGTAATGTAGAATTGTACACCTGGAACCTATGCAATTTTTATTAACCAATGTCACCTTAATAAATTCAACAATTAAAATAAAGAAAGAGAGAGAGAAAGAAAGGATTCCTATAGCTCAACAACAAAATTGTAAGAAAATAATACTAAATAGGGACAAAGTTTTATTTATAAAGATGTTCGTTAAGAATACTTAATAACAAAAAATTGCTTAAGATACAAATCGCTACATTTAAAAATCCTTTACATAGAAAAAGTCCTAGTATATAGTGGGAAAATGGGAGGAAAAAAAATAGAGTTGTATCTAATTACATATGGGTATTAGAGCTAGTGGTAATTTATTCTCTTCTGCTTTTAAATCCCTACATTTCCTTAAAAAATAAAAATTAAATTAACTGAAATGAATTCTGATTGAGGATAAAAAAAAGGGGAATTTAATTACAGAGAAGGAACAGAAATTAGAGGAGCAGAATTTGGAGGTAAGTTTAGAGTGTTTAGCTATAACTCATCCTTTTATACAGCTGTCTGAAATTAAAAGGTACTAATATGGAAGGGAAATTTGGTGGCTATATGAAGAGACAATATCAGCACTCAAATTTTCTCTATAAGAAATCCTGGGATGCCAGAATAGCTCAACAGGTTGAGCGCTTGCCTTGCAACTAACTGCAAGGTCTGGGGGTCGAGTCTCAGCCCCGGCACGTGCAAACCCACATGTTGAACTGCAGTGCAACTGGTAACCACTGGGATGGCTCGGCAGTGAAGGTTCTCACCTCCCATGTGGGAGGCCCCCAGTTCAGTTCCCATTCTGCATGGTCCCACATCCACTTGCATGGAATGAAACTATGTTTCAACTAATGATGTACAACTATGAAGACTGCTCTGGGCCCTCCCTGTTTTTCTCTCTCTGTGTGTCTCTGTCACTCTCTCACTTTCTCTCCCACAATAAAATATATCTTAAGAGAAAAAAAACAACAACAAAGAAATCCTGAGGTCTTCTCTTATCACCCTCCAATCTATTGACTGTTCTGAAAAAGGCAGGAAGACCTCATGATTTTCTGAAATCTTTCATTTACAATCAAACTAATGGAAACCTAAAATTTGACTATCTTTTAATATTCAGCTTTACATTAAATTATACTCATTATTTTTTTAGAGGAAACATATGATAAATTATTAAGAGCTGTTCAACCAGACTACATAGGTTCAAGTGATGATTCTACTACCTCAGTGACTTGGAACAGTACCTAGTGCATAGAAAGCATGTACCGGTATCTGCTTTTAATCTAATGAACAAAATGAATGTGTCTTCAGCATAAATGTCAAGATCATTTATTCATTTTTCTCACCCATATGACTAAACTAGAGATAAACCAAAACTTTCTCATAGATTAGTTTTAAAAATCAACTTTAACTCCTATACAGCTACATCTTCTGTTCCTTAGTTTTCTGTTTTGCTGCTTATTAGAGTACTGCAAAAGAGGACTGCTTATTTGTGAGTAAATCAATTATTTCAGATTATAAAATTATCAATTACTAAAAAAGTTTAACAAATGCTTTGATATTTAAAGATTACATCCAATGTTAAGTACTAGTGACACCATGCTTAAAGGTAAAATAATGTGTGATTATACTACAATAAAAAGACTAGAAAGTGAGTTTTAATAGTAAAGAACATCAGCAAAACAGGAAAAGACATAAATATAGCAAGTATGTAAATAACTATAAAAGGTAATATTTAATTAATTAGAAAGTGTAGGTCTGTGTTTCATGTAAGTGAAATATTCAGTTGACAAACTGTAGAATCACAGAGAAGGAATCAATATCTAGAGTTTTCTCCATTTGCCAGAAATTGTCCTGATGACTTGATAAATCAAGCTGAACTTAGCTATCGATCATTATGAGATCCTTTAGCAATTATTATCGTACAACATTCTATTTTTAGACCACATAAAAGGTATGTATAATGTCTTATATCAGGGCTCAGTAATTCTTTTTCTAAAAGGGGCAGATGGTAAATATATTTTTGCAGGACATAAAAATCTCTGCCATAACTACTTAACTCTGCCATTGTAGTGTGAAAGCAGCCAAAAGTAATACATAAATAAATGGGTGCATCTGTCTCATTAAAACTTTATTTCCAATAGCAGGCAGTGGCTATTAATATGTCATTTCCTACCTTATGCTATAGTTATCCATATGTAGTCCATATTTCCTCTGCTAGTCTATATGCTCTTGGAGAATTGAAAATCTGTTTTACTTGTAAATCTCATTATTTTGCATAAAATTTGGTATAATTCCTGACACATAGTAACAGCCTTATAAATATTTAAACAACAAATGAATAAATAATTCTATTCATCAAAAAATATGAGTTACATATCATATGATTAGCTTGATTGCTAGGCAGACAAGGTAAAATTTGCCTGTCACAAAAAGAGTTTCCACGAAGTTAGATTTACCTACAATCAGGTGACAAATATTAGGAAAAGAACTCTAAGTGGTCTCAGATGTGACCGAAGTTGGTAGAATTATGTCACATGCACTCCCTCAAACTCCTTGTACCCATGTTAATATTCTTATTCTAGTCTCAAAGCTCATATTTTACACTTAAATTAATGATTTTACTGTAATCAGAGCAATTTCACCCACATAAGAGAATAATTTCTTTTTAATATACTCTATCCTAAAGTTATTATGTATTTCTCCCCACAATGTTTTTGTACTGTGTGGAACACTAAATGGTTCCTCTCCTTTCACTTTAATAACTTCTCAAGTATCCCAAGGTGTCCTCTGAGACTATAGCATCCAAACACATGAATATTTAGGTCAATTCATTTTTTAAAACGGATTGATCATTCTAATTTTTAAATCTATTGTATTGTTCCTAAGACTTTCCCACAATCTCTCCATCAAATTCTGGAAATTAGATAATCTGACCACTTTTGTGCTTCCTACAACTCAGTAATTTATTCTTTGGACTTAAAAAGGCTCAGGAGTGTTATAGAACCACAATGTATGCTCTGTATATAAACACAATCAGTAAATATTTATTTTTCTAATTTGTCAATAGGACTGCAAAGATACCTGCTTAATTTAGATTTTAACAGTTTTAATTTTTCAATGATTCATCTTGCAAACTCTTTTAATGATACCATAAATTAAGTAGTCATAGGTTGTCACAGAAATTTTAATTATTTAAGATAATAAAACATTCAGATAACTCAGAATTCATTTATACTCATTTAATGCATATACTAGAAACTAAGGAAAGATTTCATCTGAGTCATTATAAGGTGATCAATCCTGTCTTAGCCTAATCTGAGTTCTTTTAATTTTTCTGTAACTAAATTGTTTCATTGAAATAAAACTGAATTATATATTTAAAGGGTTTTATTTAAAACATCATTGATTCAGACTGAGCTGTCAGCTTGCCTGAGTATTATTTTATAGGTTATATACAAAACGCATATAAAGCACCATAGTCAGAGTGTCAGAACCTTTTCCATCATAATGCTTTGGGGGAAGCACCCTATCATTGCAAATGCATTACAAAGGACATTCAGAACATAAAGTGCATCAATAAAACATGTTTACTTTCCAAAACTAGTAACATATAGTCTGATTTTGACAATTCTTCATTAAAGAAGCTCTCCTAGTTTTTAAAATACACTGCTAATATGTTCGTTTCAGTATATATATATCTTACTACATTCAGGAGATTCCTGTCATGTTTTCTCAAAGGAGAGGTAAGTTTTCATTATGCCCTATAAACAAGAAATTATTTTAAGGTATAGCAAAACAATAAACAGTCTGATAATATACCTCATTAAAATTTTCCCTGATTTCAAAATTTGACTTCAACATATGGTTAATTTAAAAATAATCTTTCTTATTTTATAAATTAAAAGAGCAGTCTCACATGAAATTTTTGCCAATTCTGTCAGTCTTATTTTCTATTTGAGAAAGAAGGGTCAGATCACTCACCACCAGCCATTCATAAATGTATTACTTAAGAGTCTTATCATGGACAAAATCATTGAGGCATAAGACATATGGTCAGTAGTCCCTCTGTCTAGCTATATGATCTTGATAGGGTCACTTAAAAATCTTATTGCAGATTCCTATATGTGAAGTGAGATAGTGCTTACTCACAGAAGCATTTAGAATCCTCTAATTCATAATATCAAGGACATTATATAGTATATTCAAGAGCATTTTAAGTATTTTCAAATTTTAACTTGCACTGTTTTCTTTTATTTTTTATTGTTAAATTTATTAGAGTAACATTGGTTAGTAAAAATTACATAGGTTCCAGGTGTACAATTCTATAGTACTTCACCTATGTGTTAAAATACATGCTCACCACCCAGTGTCAGCTTTCTTTACATCACCATTTATTTTACTAATTTCTTAAGGCTCATACTTGATAGAAAGGCAAGTATATGTCTCCATTTTTCTCATGGCATACTCAACATCTGAATATATCCCATATTAACATTTCAAAACTGAAAGATCATGGGTAATCTCACATAAGAACATTACTTCAAAGCCTGTATCTTTTGTATGAAAATTGCTGATCTTTAACTATGGCAAAAAATAATTAAACACCTTACAATGACTGCAAATTGAATGTTTCCCTTGAGTTTGTAATGTGGTAAAAGCATCAAAACACACACACACACACACACACACCTTTATTTGTATCCATGCTACCACTGGGTATCCCAAACTTCAAAATCTATAAAAGTAAATCAAGATACAGTCCTCTAATAAATGTTAATAGTTTGTTCAAATATAAATGTTAAATTGCATTTATAAACAGAGAAAGTAGGATTGTTATGTGAAGTTCATATTAAAAGACGAGTAACAGAAGCAATTACAAGACCTATTTACTAACATTACACTCTAAATATAAATCTTCAAAATGTACTTTTCCAGATTTATTTCCAAATAAATATACCTAGAAATCCAGTAAACTTTTAAGATCTTGGACACATTAACAGTATTGTTTTAATTACCTTGGGGCAATGGAAGTAGGGATATAACATTAATCTGTGGGGTGCCAAGTTTTCCCTTAAAATCTATTTGAAGAGAACAGAAATTTGAATACATGTCTATTTGAAAATTTTAATTGCCATATAAATTACATTTTAAAATATAACCTATAGCATGAAGACCATCTCATGAAAGCCCAGATATACATTACATAGAAGCAGTTTTCTTTCTTTTTTATTGTTAAATTTATTGGGGTGACATTGGTTGGTAAAAATTACATAGTTTTCAGGTGTACAACTCTACATTGCATCGTCTATGTATTGTATTATGTGCTCATCACCAAGAATAAGCTCTCCCTCCATCACCATATATCTGGTGCCCCCTCCCAAATGTCCCCCCTCCCTCACCTCCCCACTTACCCTCAGTTAACCACCAAACTATTGAGTGTGTCCATAAGTTATTTTTCTGTCACTTTCAATTTTATAATCCACCTATAAGTGAGGTCATATGGTTCTTGATTCTTTCAATCTGACTTATTTCACTTAGTAAGATGGTTTCAAGGTCCATCCATATTGTCACAAACGACTGTATTGTATCTTTTCTTATCGCCGAGTAGCATTCCATTATGTTTTCTTTCTTACAAACAAAAAACCATGCTCTATTTTAAAAGTGATAACTTCAAGTAATTCTGAAAACCAAATTTTGAATGATCTTTTCCTTGCCAAAATAATAAATGTAAGAAAAATCCAAATATAATTTAACTTGTTAAAATATTAACAAAGATTTCACCTGGATTTTGAAGACTTTTTTTTATCTGAAAATTATCACAAATTATCTTTTAACCTACTCTAAATCTATCATTTATAATATAAATTTTACCCATTTAGGGATGCTGGGATACATAGCTCAGCAGTTGAACACTTGCCTTACAATCGTGAGGTCTGGGGTGCACTTCCCAGCCCTGGTCCATGCAAACTCACATGCTGAACTGCAGCACAACTGGTAACTACCAGGATGGCTCAGTGGAGAAGGTTCTTGCCTCCCATGCAGGAGGCCCCTGGTTTGGTTTCCTGCCCCTACATGGCCCCACACCCAACTGTGTGGAATGAAACCAAGTCACAACTAATGATATATAGCTATGATAACTGCTCTGGGGTCTCCACCCTTTTCTTTCTTGGTCTCTCACCTTCTCAATAAACAAATAAACAAACAAACAAACAATAAATAAAACAATAAAAATTAAATCTTTAAAAATTTTTACTGATTTAGCTTTTTTATTATAAAATTCCTGAAAGAGTAAATGGAACTGGGAAGAGCCTACCATCATAAAATGTATGATCTAATAATACCTATTTTAAACTTCAAACTCTATTAGGAACATAAGTAAATGTTTTAAAATTGCATTTTACATAGAATATATACATGAACACTTGTGTCAGGCATAACCTCAGTCATCACTTGCTACAGTCTGTACTTCATTCAAAGATGTGTTTTGAATTTTAAAGAACAGGCTGTATAATTTTATACTTGATTTCCTGATAGTCTCCCAACTAAAATAATGCTACAACTTTGAATTTATAAAGTATACCTGGGCACTTTTAATTAGCTATCACATTATTTATATTTGCTTAAAGATAAAATATAAAATAAAATTGAAGCCAAATCTCTAAAGTCAAGGACAAAAGTAATTTCTTTTACATAAAGTAGCATTTGGGAAAGTTTTAGAATTTAAGACTGTAAGTAACAAAGAAATAAAAACTCATGGACCAGTAAATAGTTTAGCCGTTACCTGAGGGTAATGGGGGAGGGGAGACGGGGAGTAGAGGGGGATGGGGACATAAGGAGGAGGCATCAGATATATGGTGATGGAAATAGGAATGACTCTGGGTGGACAGCACATAATGCAATACATAGAAAACGTAATGTAGAATTGTACACTTGGAATCTATGTAATTTTTACCAACCAATGTCACCTCAATAAATGTAACAATTGGGGAAGCCGAGATGGCTCAGTGGGTTAAGCGCTCACTTTGAAGCTCCGGGGACTGAGGATCAAATCCTGGCCCCGGCCCGTGTGGACCCATATGCTGAACTGGGGAGTGCCCTCAGTTCAGTTTTCACCGGGGCGAAACCCCGGCCCAGTTCCTGCCCTGTGCAGCCCCGCCCACCTGTGGAATAAAACTATGTGAAAAAACCGATGATGTGCAACTACAGAGACTGTTCTGGGCCTTCCCCCTTCTCTCTGCCTCTGTAGCACTCTCTCTCTGTCAAAACAATAAAAAATAATAAATAAATAAATAAATAAATAAATAAATAAATAAATAAATAAATGTAACAAAAAGAGAAAACAATATTACATTTTAAAAAAACCACAACAATTTAAGCAAGTGTTTCCATTCAAGATTCCACATCTACATATTATAGAATTTCAAAAACTAGTCTTGCCCCATTTACTATAGGGAAGGTACTAGGTACTGACTATAAAACACCAGCTAGACCCAATTTCCCTAATACAGGGTTATCTTTCTGTTAAAGAAGTGAAAAATGCCAGAAGTTGCCATTAATGTTGTACTAAAAAACTCTACAGAGAGGATCCAAGATGGCAGAGTAGATAAACCCTGTGCCTGCTTTGTCCCATAAACATGTTAAAATTACAACAGAATTATAAAACAACAATCTTTCATGGAGAAACTTCTGAAGGCTAGCTAAACAGAAGTTTTATAACTAAAGATACAAAGATGAGGCCATGTGGAGACCGCTGACTAGCAAGCACCATCTTTCCTGTGTTGTGCCATCCCCCCAACATGGCCACATCTGAATCTGATTGGTCTGCTGAGTTCCTATCTCTCTACCCTGCCCCATCCAACTCCCCCAATGCTAGAGGCACTTTCTCAGGTGAGCAGCTAGCCCCACCCACATTGCAATCTTTAACGGAAAATTATCAAGGAGTCTGCAGGATCCAGGTGGGTGGCAACTGGCCTCAGTGTGCTCTGAGACTTTTGCTGAGTAGCTTCAGGCACATTGCTGGAACCAAACAAGAATCTACAAGAGCACCCAAGGCACGCGGCCAGAAAGATTATGCCAAGGCCCACAGGACACTTACTACATAAGACTATCCAGCAGTACTGGGAGATATAACAGATCTATTAATACATAGAAATAAGCACAGAAAGGCACCCCAAATAGGAAAACAAAGAAATATGTCCCAAACAAAAGAACAGCAGAAAATGCCAGAAAAAAAATTAAACAAGATAAGAACAAACGACCTATCAGAGACAGAGTTCAAAACAATGGTTATAAGGATACTCAAGAAACTTAGTGAAACTTCAACAAAAAGACAGCAATCATTTAAAGACAGAGAAACCATAAAAGAGAATTAGGAAAAAATAAAGTATACAATAATTGAAATAAAGAATGCAATAGAAGGAATCATCAGACTAGGTGAAGCATAGGTTCAAATCAGTGACTTGGAAGACAGGGTAGCAGAAAACATCCAATCAAAACAATGAAAAGAAAAAAAAAATCAAAAAAATCGAGGATGGCTTAAGATTCCTCTGGGACAACATCAAGCATAATAACATTCACATCCAGAGGTATCAGAAGGAGAAAAGACACAGCAAGAGATTGAGAATCTATTTGAAGAAATAAAGACTGAAAACTTCCCTAATCTGGCAAAGGAAATAGACATACAAGCCCAGGAAGCACAATAAGTCCCAAACAAGATGAGCCCAAACAGGCCCACACCAAGATACATTATAATTAAAATGGTAAAGGTTAAAGACAAACAGAATCATAGAAGCAGCAAGAGAAAGGCAGCTAGTGATTTATAAGGAAGCTCCCATTAATTAGACTGTCAGCTGATTTCTCAATAGAAATTTTGCAAGCCAGAAGGGAGTGGCAGAAAATATTCAGTATAGTGAAAAGCAAAGACCTACAACCAAGACCAGGGGTGGCCAACAAGTCGACCGCGGTCGACCGGTCGATCGCGAGGCCAATTTTGGCCGATTGTCGTTCGCTCGCAATGTCTGGGGTGGAATTCCGTGTACCATGGACTCTGAATCGATTGTAGAAGACAAAACTTTCTAGCAATAGTTTAATGCATTCTGGGAATCTGCCAAGGTCATAAATTCCTAGAATTCTGACAGCCTGACACTGTGATCTCCGCCCACCCAGACAATACATTTTGACTTATGTGTTACACTTGTCACCGGATGCAACGCGTGAACGCAACAGTTACGACTCGACTCATTGAAGAAAACAGTCAGTTAGCTTGAATATTTGGTAGTGTCATATGGTAGCTTCTTTTCTTTTGTATTAACAGTATTATTATCAATCAATATTATTTATCCTCGGTGACTACGTTGAGTTTCAATTTTTCCTCTGTTTAAAATGTAAGTACCTTTTCTTTGTTTTAAATTAAATTGCTTTTCTTACCTATCTATTTACTTGATAAGTGAGCATTCTCGTCAACAGATCTCTAAACTGCGGTCATTATACTGAGAGAAAAATAAGGGACAGTATTACAAATATATTAGGAATAACAATAATTCAATTTAAGAAGTCAGTATTGTAAACCGTAATAAATATATTGTAACTTTAACATACTTCTTGTAAATTTGAATATATCTATATTAGATTTTAATAGTATACTTGTATTGTTGTCCCCGATTGTAATATGCAGTATTGTTATTATTTCTCTCAATGTAACGGAGATAATTGCCGCAGTTCATGAGTTTTTGAATTTTCTAGGAAAATATTTAATTCAATATTTATTCTTTCAATTGTGATATTTCTTTGCATTCTAGTATACCCATGAACATGAGTAGTAAACCGAAAAAATCGAAAACTTATCATTTCAGTGAAGAATGGGAACTTGATTACTTTTTTACAATGGTGAATGATAAATGTTGTTGTTTAATATGCCTTACTCGGTAACCATTGCTAAACAGGGTAATCTGGAGCCACATTTTTTAGCTTTACATAACAAGTATCAAACAGATTATCCACCAAATCCTGAACTGAGAAAACATAAAGTTAGGGATCTTAAAACTCAATAACAAATCAACAAAGTGTTTTTAAAAAGCCAAGGTTGAAGTCACAAGCAGTAACTACTGCATCATTCAAAGTAAGCTATCTCTTAGCAAAACAATGTAAGCCATTTTCTGACGGTGAATTTGTAAAGGAAATTTTTTTGGAAATGTCAGATTCACTTTTTAACGATTTTAAGAACAAGAGTGAAATTGTTGCTGCAAT
>PVKE010021505.1:0-26453 GCA_004027555.1 Craseonycteris thonglongyai | reverse complement strand
CAACTATGGAGACTGCTCTGGGCCCTCCCCTTCTCTCTGTCTCTGTCTCTCTCTGTCTGTCAAAAACAATCAAATAAATCTTTTTTTTTTTTTTTAAAGGTCCTACTCATACCAAAGGAGGTTTGGGTCATGCTGCTTCACTTTCCTCTGAGGCACATAGTTTTGATCAAAGCAAACCAGAGTTCTGTTACAAAGGAAGAAGGTGATGGGTGCCAGGTAGATTCCTATCAAGTGTGTGATGGCATTCCCAGCAGAAAGAGCTGCTATAGCAAAGGCCCAAAGTCTACACCACTGATGTTACTACAGGAAGTAGTAAGGACAGAGCCTGTTTTGTTGTCAGACCAAAAGGTGGGAGAGACATAACAGGAGAACTAGCTGCCAAGGTGGAGAGTATTGGAAGCCTTTAAAAGGTAAGCAGGGGAAGCCGGGATGGCTCAGTGGGTTAAGCACTCACTTTGCAGCCCCGGGAACCGAGGATCAAATCCCAGACCTGGCCCGTGTGGACCCATATGCTGAACTGGGGAGTGCTCCCAGTTCGTTTCTCACCAAGGTGAGACCCCGGCCCAGTTCCTGCCCTGTGCAGCCCCGCACCCACCTGTGGAATGAAACTATATGGAAAACCCAATGATGTACAACTGTGGAGACTGTTCTGGGCCCTCCCCCTTCTCTCTCTCTCTCTCTCTCTCTCTCTCTCTCTCTCTCTCTCTCTCTCTCAAACAATAAAAATAAATCTTTAAAAGTTAAGCAGAGGGAAGCCAGGATGGCTCAATGGGTTAAGCATTTGCTTTACAGCCCCAGAGTCTGAGGATCAAATCCTGGCTCTGGCCTGTGTAGACCCAGATGCTGAACTGGGGTGTGGCTCCATTCGGTTCTCACTGGGGGCAAGCTTCCTATGTAGGAGGCCCCTGATTCGGTCCCCAGCTCTCGGGGCCCCAACACAGTTCCCGCCCTGAGCACTCCCCCTCCACCTGCATGAAATGAAACCATGTTGAAGTCTGATGATGTACAACTATGGAGACTGCTCTGGGCCCTCCCCCTTCTCTCTGTTGCTCTCTATCTCTGTCTCTGTCAAAAACAAATATTTAAATCTTAAAAAAAAATTAAAAAAAAAAGAATTAATGTGATAAGCCCAGGGAGATTGACAGGGAGCTAAACATGGATATAACAGGGGGTGTTAGCCTAGTTTGGCATAGCTGGGATGTCTTCTGATGAAGAAGAGCACTTTTAGTTGAGCACTTGGACAGAACAGGGCTATAAGGGTGTTCATGGCAGAAGGAAATGCAAATGCAAAGGCCCTAGGGCTGGAAGGAACAAGGTAGGCTCAAGGAATTTGAGAGAAACTGTGAGGCTGGAGCAAAGCAAGTGAGAAGCAAATCCTCTGTATAAGTGGTCAATGTTAGTGGGCCAGATTGTGGGAGGCCATGTTGGTACATGTGGGTATCTGGGCTCCTGATGGTAGCAGTAAAGCCAGGAAGGATGTCTGGGATTGGATTTGCATAATACCAGCAGCTCCCCAGTTGCTGCATGGAGCTGGAGGGTGGCTGGAGGTGAAGCAGAGTCCTGAAAGTAGCAGGAGGCTAAAGTAGTTGTTGGGTGAAAGGAGGTGGTAAGTTGGACCTTGGTGATTGCTATGGAGATAAAGAGAAGCTTGTGGGCTGGAGGCTGAGGGGACAGTCCACCTGATGGAATAAGGTGGAGTGAGGCTAGGGAAGAAGCAAGTGTCAGAGTCATTGAGATGGGGAGGCCAGGAACAAGGTGAGGATGCAAGAGAAAGACTAGAGGCTCCTTTGAACTGGGTCAGGCAGTTCAGGTAGTCCTTTCAAATGATGGTGGAGATGTTTGCACGTCACTGTGGTTGAGCCTAATCGCAATAATTAGTACACTTAAAAACTGGTTAAAATGGCAAATTTTATGTGAGATATAGATTTTACCACCACAAACAAACAAACAAACAAAAACCCCAGGAAAACTTTCAGTGTACACCAACTCAAACTAAAGAAAATAAAAAATACAGTTCTTCAGTCACCACATTGCAAGGGCTCCGTAACATCATGTGACTGGGTGTGGTGCAGACAGAATGTTTCTGTCATCGCCGCAAGTTCTTCTGGGCAAGGCTGGCCTGACTCCACTTTTCATCTCTGTCCAGGTCTCATTTCCTGACAATGTTCCCAGGGGTGGCCCCAAAACCCCAAGCTCAGCCTAGAATGACAACCGGGGGCCTAAACTGCCTTTATGTTGAATGCTGATGCTCACAGTATCAGGCAGAGTCCTGGCAGCAGTAGGAATCATCGAGAATGGATTCAGGAGTGTTGTAATGAAGGGGCCCTTTGCATAAGTCTGGGCAGGGTTGGACAGCTGACATGGAAGGTGCAGCATGGAAGACAAGAAACAGCGGGGGAGCTGTTACCATGCCCAGGCTGAAGGTTCACTTGCTAGAGCTGTGGCTTTGGGTTGGGGGATGCAGGGAAGGATGCAAGGAGAGAAACATCTGACATCTCATTGTTCCTTCTTCCCACCTCCTGCTGGTCCCATCACTCCCCTCCCCCACTGCCTTGGCTGACTCTAGTGGAAGGCAAAGGGCCCAAGTGGATCAACCTCCAGGGACATGGGGCAGGGTAGAGGGTGGAGGGGCCAATAATCAGTGACACCTCAACTCCAACTCACCTTCCCCTATCTACCCACCCATCACCCACAGGCCACCATCAGACCCTGGAAACCTCTACCCTACTGACCACCACAACTCTCATCCCAAACTCAGTCCAAGAGATGAGATCCCTACTAGCCAGCAACAGAAGCAACTCGTCAAGTGAACTAAAAGGGGACCTACTGGCAGGCTCTTGGGGGGTCTACAGAATGGACAGGGAGGATGGAGAGTTATGCCTGTGAGAGCCTCCTTGGGAGGGGCTGCTCCAGCCCTGCGAACGCCTCTCCAATGCAAAGTAAAGGGGAAGAATGCCAAAGCGGGACCCTTTGGACAGGGAAACGGAGGGAACCCATAGACAGTGCCCTGAAACTGCCCCCAGTGGGGCAGAGCTCTGTCCCCAAAAGGAAAGGGGATAAAAGCCAGGTGGCCACAGAATGAACAAATATCCTCTTCTGTTTCACAGGAGGGACATGGGGGCCTAGGAAGGGGCACTGACCCACCCTAGTTACAAGTATGATGTAGGCTGGGCAACCAACCAAGGTGCTGTCCTTGCAGATAGATGGCAGCTGACTCACACTCCTTGAGCTAGTTTCCAGGGCTTCCCTATCTCAGGAAGGGCCTGGTGGGCAGAGGTCATGGCCACACTCAGGCTGCTCTTCCAAGGACTGATGGAAAGACAAACAGACACAGGCTTGGTCCGAGACATCTTTTATATACATGGTTTATTCCTCGCAATCTCCATGCTGTAATTTCTGCCTCAGCTGCTAACCCCCACACCTGCTAGCATGGAGCTACCCACCGCCTCTTCCCACAGGGGCCTCCTCCCGTGGAGCTGGATTTCTAGAGGTGGGGTGGGGGAAAGAGGAGAGCCTAAGGACAAAGCGGCTCCCCAGCAACCTCAGCCCCCTCTCAGAGGGGAAAGAGGAAGGCAGCACAGAACTGGGGTTCAAATACTCAAGAAGCTACACAATAGAAGACAAGTAGCGCACTCCAGGGAAAGGGGGGCCAGGGAGAACCAAGGGCAGATCCTGCCCCCACCAGTGAGGGCATGGTGACCCCAGGACCCAGAGGGGTGAGGGACAGGACCAGGGACAGAAAAGGATTTGGGGTGCCGGAGCCCAAGATGGTCCCAACCTGGCTTGGGCTCCTGGATGCAGGGCAATGAGGATAGAGAAACCCCTGTGCTTGGCAGTGCTCGGGTGGACAGAGGCCTACAGCCTGGTCAGGTCCAGCTTCAGCTTGTAGGGTGGGGGGCTGTCCTCAAAGGCATGGGAGGGAGGAGGGTACACAGGCCAGTCTGGCTCCACCATGAAGCCCTTGTGTTGTTCCAGGGTCAGGGGCTGCAAGAGAGGAGTAGAGAGGACAGGCTACTGAGCTCCCACCCTGCAAGGCTCCTTCCCACCCCTGACCTCAGGTCACCCCAACCAAGGAGGGCATTCTTCCCCCATTTCATAAGGGAGTGAAGAAACTTGCCCAATGTCACACAAGTCAGGGGCCCCTGCCTCCACAGAGAGGGAGTAGCCCCAACCAGAACAAGGGAGCAGCTCTTCCCCACCCCTCCTTCAGGTCTACCCGCTGGCCCAGCCCACCTGGAACTTGAGGTGCTGGCCAGGGGCAGTAACCAGGGTGGAGCAGCTCAGCCACAGCATCACCAGCACAGAGAGGAAGAGGCAGCAGGCCAGGATCCAACGAGGAAGCCCCGAGCGCCTGACCAGCACAACAGGCATGCTCAGTGATCCTAGTGGAGTCTGGGAGACCCTTTCCTCCTGCCCCAACCCAACCCCCAGGGTCCTGTCACCAACCGGGACATGCAACTGAGGAAGTCGTTGTCCTGCAGGTCATCAGACTCCATTTTGGCCTTGCTACTGGTCTTCACTCGGATCTTGGCCTTCCTCACCTTGTCCAAAGGGCCTACAGGGTCTGAGACACATGATGTTCTTCAGTGACCACCACACCTTCCTCCAAAGGCCACAGTAGCCATGGAGAGGAGAAAGGAGGCCAGGATCTGGGGCAATGGGGCATGGAGTCCTGTAATAGATCAGAACCCTGACAGATGGACTGTGGAACGCTGTATAGATAGACTTTGGAACCCTGGAAGATGAACTACAGAACCCTTGGGAGAGGGACCATAGAACCCTGGAAAAAGAACCAAGGAACCCTGGAAGATGGACCACAGAACCCTGAGGGATGTGATCATGGAACTCCAGGAGTTGAAACTAAAATCCCAATCCTAGAGAATTCATTTGCCAGGAAGACTCCTTATGGCAGTGGAAAGAATACTGGTTTAGGCTCAGGCCTTACCCACGTGCACCTCAAAGGCTTCAGGATGAGATCCCCGCCAAGTCACCTCCACTCGTTGCAGACGGGCCCCCTCACGCCCCATGCTCTCTACCACAGGCTGGGTCTGGGCAGAAAGAAGACAACATAGAGAAGCCCTTTAGAAAGACACCACCTAGGCCCTGGGAAGCACTTTTCTGTGCCCCACATAGGTTACTTTGTCCTATGCCCAGCTAGCACCTAGTTCTACTGGGTACAGAAAGGGCAACCCCCCATGGAGCTGTGGGCTATAATGCCAGGGATGTTGTTCCCTGCTGTTGTGGGTCCCTCAATTTGTCTTGACCCCAGCCTAAGCAAACAGAAACGTATGGATTGGCTGAGAAGTGGTCACATGACTCAGACAGGGCCATTTAGAGTAAATCCCAGCTTAGTTAAAACTCCAGAGAAGTTGTAATTTAGAGCCTTAGGCATCCATCCTGCTATCAGGAGGAAAGGGCTTGCCTGGGAATAAAGCCACCACAAAGAAAGCAGAAGCTAGAGGAGTAGAGTGAGACACTAAACCCCTGGATCCAGCTGTGACTGAAGCTTGCTTGATCACCAGTGGACTTGGTATCCCATGAGCTAGGAAGGAATGTATCCCCCCTTACCCTGACTATCCACCCATCACTCTGGTGTGGCCCCTGACAGACCCCTCACCTGGAACACCACCACCTTTCCATTGTCAGTCTTCAGATAGTATGTCCAGGTAGAAGAGACGAAGCCCTGGGCCGAGGTGACAAGGTCATTGCAGAGGGTGGAAAACAAGTCCAAGAGTGAGAGAGCCCCACTTGGAGCTTCCAGAACCTTTCGTTGCTGAGGGGAAGCCCAAGGCATGGAATGTGACTAAAGTAGGACATTGACTGATGGCAGGGGAGTGGGAGGGTTGGGGGGGGGGGGAGGCCACTGTGATCAAAATTTCCTAAGTGGCTTGGGGCAGTAGGCTTCATATGAGCAACACAGATCTCAGTGCTGCATTTGGCTGGCTGTGTGCTCTTGGGGAAATGGATTGGCCTCACTGAGCCCTAAAATGGGAATGATTTTCTTCCCTCATGGGGTTGCTATGAGATTTCAACTAGGTAATGGCATAGCACAAGTGCCTAATATAGCACAAGTGCCTAATATATTGTAGCTGCTATTACTAAAAATGTCAGCATCATTCTTCTTCTTTTGATGGCATCATGAGAGACCTCAGAATAAGAAGGAATGAAAATGCTTTGTGTTTTCATTAATAGTGAAAGCCTAGAGGGGATAGAGGAAATGAAGGAAGGAAGAAAGGACTTTCTGGGGAATTCCAGCCCACGGATCTCTGGCTGTGACAAATTATTTTATGTGCCTCCGTTTCCCCTGATGAAGTATTGCCTAGACTCACTCATGACTATGACAGGTGAGTAGTTATTATTTCTCCCCAGGGTGGTGGGAAGGGGGACAGTGTGTGTATGCTTGAGAGGTTGCTCCTCCCTGAACCTCACTTATGAGTCATCCAAAAGACAGTGGCCACCTGTTCATTACAAGGAAAGTGCTTAGGTGCAGTAGGTGCTCAATAAAGTCAACTCTAGTGGCACTGAAGATGAGAGAGGTTAAGGGTTGGTCATAAGCCCTCGTAGCACTGGCTTTAGATGCCACTGTGTGATCTTAAGCAGTTGCTCTATGAGCATGACACAGGGGTGACACTGCCTGTGGTGTCTCCAGGCCACATGAGGAATTTGGGATGGACTAAGGTCAGGCCTGGATTAAGACAAATACTTGATAAACAGTGGCTGTTTTCTGTTGTTCTTGCGAGGTGGTGGGGTGGGGATAGGAGTTACTTCCCATGTCACAAAGATGACAACTGAGGCTTGAGAAAGAAGTAACATGCTTAGTCAAGGACATCCAGTAGGCCCAGAATGGAACAGAGAGCCTGGGAGATTAGATAATAGCGCAGATTTGGGGGAGGGGAGTTGAGAGGAGGGGGGATGCACCCAGGACCACAGGAAGGAGGAAGCCCACCTTCTGTTCAGACTCCAGCTCAGGCTCCAGCTCAGGGTTCTGGCTCCAGCAGCCCTCGCTGCAGGCCTGCTGCTCTGTCTCCTTCACGTAGGCCTCCACGCAGGCTGCAGGGGCAGAAGCAGGTAACTGGGGGCAGCCCTTCCCAGGTCACCTCTCCCCAACCTGGGCCACCTGGCCTGCACTCACCAGCTTCACACTCAGCATGTGTGGCATTGGGTTTGGAGCTCCTGGCCACAAATCGGCAGATGGAGAAGAGGCGGCAGCCTCGCTCACAAGCACTGATGAGCACAGCCCTGTCATACTCGTTCTTGGACTTGGAGTTCTGCTCAAGCTCCTCCTGGGAGAGAAACAGGGCTCAGGCCAGGGGGAGGCGTGGGAGGAGGTGGATGCTGGAAGCACTCAGAGAAGGTAGAAGATTTGGTTCCCCTCCCCCAAATCTAGGGAAATTGGATGATGCAAACAATATTAGTGGGGGTTCTTAGCTCTAAGGATGGCAGAGGACTTAATAGGGATGAACAATGGAGGATGTTGGTTTTTGGCAATGGTTAGAAAACTGGGGGAGATGGATGGAAATGGGCTTCCTAAGGCTCCAGGAGGAGACTGAGGGAAGGTCTCAGGCCTGAGGAAAGTGGTTACTCAGAGAAGGTTAGTCATCCTTCGGGCCTGGGAAAATTGGGGTCTAGCTTAGGGAGTGAGGGTAAGTGTGTGGGCTGGTAACTAAAGGGTGGTGTAAAAAGCGTGATGTGGAAGCTGCTTGGGTGGGGGAGGAGGAGGAGGGATCTGTCAGGCCTGAGGAGGTGGGGGTTGGGAGTCCTACAGTTCTTGCGCAGCAAAATATAGCCGGAGCCTGCCGGGTGGCATTAGGATCCTCAATCCTCGCCCCACCCCACATTTAGAGGGACCCCAACCCCGCATTCATCGAAAGGACAGGCAACTCAATATCCTCTCCCATCGCAAAGGCCACCAGTCCCTCCCCTGCGGAAGGAACACCCCTGTCCCCAACGGAGGGACCCTGACACCCGCGCATGACGCTATCGAAGGAACCCCAGCCCTTTGCCCATCAGAGGGGCCCAACTCCATGAGAGAGACACCCCCATTTCCGACCCTTTCCCCCTCCTAGGAACCCCTGTCTCCCGCTCCCAACCGAGGGACCCGCATCCCCAACCGGTCTTCGGGCTGGCGCCGCATGCGCGTCACCTGTATGGGCTTCGGACTAGGGTAGCGGTCGCGGCACCGCAGCTGGCAGCTCTGCGTGTCTCCGAGCTGCGGTGCGAAGGGGTCGCGGGCAGGCGGAGAGGGCGTAGCGATCGGAGGCTGCAGCAGCAGCAGGAGAAGCGGCAGCAGCGCCACCGGAGCCATGGCTGGGCTGGACGCGAGGAGCGCGGGACAGCAGCTCCCGCAAGCGCGGAGGATGCGGCGGCGGCGGCGGAGACCGAATCGCTGACGTCACCCGAGCGAGGCAGCCTGGGAAAGGGGGGAAGGGGCTGCGGAGAACGGGAGGGGCTGCGGCGTAGAGACAGTGTCTGGGTGCGAGCAGGTGGATCTCGGCCCCCGCCATCTGTCTTATCTCCCTCGCATCCACTAGCGAGGGAATCTCAGCTTGAGCTAAGGGCCAAAAGGAAACAAATAGGGTGATTGAATGGGGTCGGGCGGGGAGACGATCTATTCGCCAGGGTATCAGGGAGGGCCTCCCGGAGGAGGTTGCGTCATGCCAGAGTAATCAAGGCAGAAAGAATAGCGAGGACCTTGAGTTGGCAGGAGCTTGATAGGCGAGGAGGTAAGAGGACAGTGAGGCTGGAACCCAGCCAGACAGTGGAGATAAGAGGGTTGTGAGGGTCGCAGAGCGTTAGGAAGGTCCCTGGCAGCATCTCCTTTGATACTCAAGTCTGGGGGCGGTAACTCGTGTACAGTGTGCCACCTTTAGAAGCTTTCCCAGCCACTCCAGGACTACCCCAGCCTAGCCTGTCTCTGGCTGAGCCCTAATACACAAGACTGGGGGATCTGGCCCCTGCTCCCGAGACTGAGTGGGGCTGAGTGGGAGGGGCATAAAGATGCAAGCTGGAGTTGGGGGGGGGGGGCTCCTAGGAAAACTTGGGACAAACGGACACTTCTGGCTTCCCTAACTGCTGCAGTCCAAGGTGACAAATTGTAGCCTTGTAAATTTCACGTTAGGCGGTCATTCTAGCCTCTTCTGCGTCAGCCATAGGCGTGGGAGCGCCCCTCTAAACTTGGGACACCTGCAAAGAAGACCCTTCTCCTTGGCGTGTCACGCACAGGTGCCTGCGGGGGCCGAACTGCCGCTCGTGCGTCTTCAGCCTACGCTCCGCCCTTGCAGACTGGGCGGCCGCCACTCCGGTCGGCGGGTCAGAGGGCGCTGCAGGTTCCGGCCCCGGAGAAGGGGACGGCGGGGGGTGGGGTGGCTGGCGTACACCCCTCCCCCGATTGGCTGCCGCGCTTTCATCTCCGCGGCCTCTGCCGGCCCCCACGTGGCTTAATCAGGCGCGGCTGTGCCTGGAGGACCCCGAACATCTGGATCCCGGTGCGCCCTTCCCCCGCCCCGCCCTTCCCTGGCTAAGCAGCGGCGACCCTTCGGCTGGAGCCTGCAGCCGCGATTTGCGCAAGTGCGGGGGAACCCCGCGTCTAATCCTCACCGCGCCAGGCCTGCGCCTCAGGACGCAACCTTTAGTTATGACCATACTGTCCCTCATTTCACAGGTGAGAAACCTAGGCCTCAGGACCCCTGCGCGGATCTAGGATTCAAGCCTACGCATGTCAGTTCTAGAGCCCCATGCACGTAAGTCTTCCACAATTGCTGTCCTGAATTCATCCCAAACAAAACATACCCCAGGCATTTTCTTGCAAAACTCCTGTAAGGAAGTACTAGTAACATTTTCCAATTTACAGATGAGGAAACTGAGGCTCAGAATAGCCAAGTGTTGGTCCAGGTGACAAGTGAGAGAAGCAGCAGCGGGCAAGGCTTCGCGGGAGGGGCGTCGGACATAAGAGGCGTCACTTAAGAGCATAAGGGGAAGTAAGGACACCCCCAGTCCTTCTGTGGAGGGGGAAACTGAGTCAGGAGGGAATGGACCGCTGGTCTAGGTCTCAGAAGAGGAGAGGGTTTGATCGTTGCCCACCCACCCCCCTTTCCGCTCCACTAGGCCTCTGGGGGCGGGAGCGGAAGGAGGACTTGACCCAGGCCCCCCAGGTGAGCCCCCGCGCCCCTCCTGCCTTTCCCGAGGGAGCAGGTCCAGGTGAGGGGCGGGCGGGCCGGCGGGAGGCCAGGGTCGGGTTTCAGGAAATCCGCCGACATTCCTTCGGGGCTTAAGAGGGAAAGTTGACTCGGCACCGCCCCTCGCACCCCCCCCCACTTCCTACCCCCCGGGGCGGGCGGCCGGGGGCGGCAGACGGAGGGGCCCTGCGGCCGGCTAGGGCGTGAATCAGCCACGGGCCTGGGCGTCCGGGAAAGGGCACCGAGGTCAGAGCGGGCATCAGACAAGCGCCCTTTGTCCCTTGCCGCCCTCACCACGACCCCGTTGACCCCCACCCCCAAGCTGGGTACAGGCTGGGGAGAAGGCATAGCCTAGTGGCGCCGGAGCTTGCCCCAGTGGGGAGGAACGCGAAAGGGGCACAGTTGTCTCCCCGCACCCCTCCACCACCACCAAAACTGCCTGCGCCTCCTGAACCCAGCCTCCTGGACCCCAGACGTCGAGGTTCTCCAGGGTGCAGAGGTCAGGGACCCTAGGCCTCTATGGCTCAGAGTATACTGATGGTGATCTGGACCTAGGCAGCTCTGTGCTTCTGGGACCCTCACCTCCAACCCTTGTAGCCCAGACATGCCAGCTCCCCAGGCTCAGCCTCCGAGGTGGAAAGGATAAAGCACCACCGCCTTGGGCACAAAGGTCTCGAACTCAGTTCTGCCTCTCCATCCCTGGTCCAGGTCCAGGACCTCATTGTTGCTATTTCCTGGGAACCCTGGCTTGGCAGCTAATCTCATGATGAGCCCTGAGCACAAGGGTTGCATGTGGGAGAGGCAGCCCTGTGCCCTCCTCATTCCCACTGGCTCTGGGTCCCTATGGGTCCCTAAAGGTGGTATAACCACAGTCTCCTCCTGTTGCCCCC
The DNA here is from genome assembly GCA_004027555.1 of Craseonycteris thonglongyai. Lineage (NCBI taxonomy): Eukaryota > Metazoa > Chordata > Mammalia > Chiroptera > Craseonycteridae > Craseonycteris > Craseonycteris thonglongyai. Next base: position 15,388 of record PVKE010021505.1, on the reverse strand, counting down.
TCAGTGCCCTGGAATGATTCAGGGAGCTGGGGCTGGAGGGTCACCCCCAGCCTAATTCTTATGTGCAGATGGTGCAAGACTATGGAGGAGCCCTTCCCCCAACCGTGTAGGGCCCTCCCTCCATCTGCCCCCTCAATACATTCCCAGCCACCTTCAAGGACTTGGGTCAATATTTGTTAGAAGTTCCATCAATGCTGGTTCCTCTTCCTGTAAAAAGTAGTGCAATTGGGAAAGAAGGAGTTAAGCCACAGGGGCATGGAGGGCAAAAAAAGGGTATCAGATCTCCTTAAAGTCAAATGTATGGGGTCAAGGTCACCCAGAGGGCAGAGAGCACACTCCAGGGAGGGGCTGGACTGGACTGGGAAATCCAAAGGATCCTTATGTTTTTATAGGCAATGACCAGAGAGGGGTCACACAGCATGCCAGAGGCATAGATGTGGCTGGGACCCCAGGTAGCATGATTCACTGGGACTTGAGTTTTCTTGCTTGGAGGGACTAAGAATTCTTTTCATTTTGCAAATGTTCATTGAGCTCTTCCCTGTGGCCCTTGCTTGGCCCAGCATGGAGTCCTAATAATGGCTTTCAGGGTGCTCATGGTCTTAAAGGAAATAAATCACTGGAGAAAGATGTTTGAAGACCTGTATTACAGACCATTTTAAAAAGTGGAAGCGGGGGAAGCCAGGATGGCTCAGTGGGTTGGGTGCTCACTTTGCAGCGCTGGGGACTGGGGATCGAGTCCCAGCCCTGGCCTCGCTCGGCCTGTGCGGAACCATGTGCTGAACTGGGAGCTCCCCCAGTTCAGTTCTCTCTCTGTCTCTGTATCTCTCTCTCTGTCAAAAATAAATAAATAAATAATAATAATAATAAAATGTCAAGTGAAAGAACACATGAAATAAGAACACAATATGTTTCCAGTTCTTTAGGATAAAATTAAAAAAAATTAAAAAGTGGAAGGGGATAGAGAATGCCTGGGAAAGGTGGGGGGCCCTTCTGAGAAGATGACACTTGACTTGTGACCTGATGGAAGAGAAGGCACTAACCGGAGGAAGATTTTGGGGAAATGCATCCCTGCAGGGAGAACAGCAAACATAAAAAGCCCCTGTCTAGTGTGTTTGGGGAAATGAGGTTGCAGTGGCTGGAGTGGAGTAGAGAAGGGGAAGAGGGTGAAGAAGAGGAGAGAAGTGTGTCAGGGCAGAGACCTGCTTCATTCCTTTTAAAAGCTCTCTCTGTGCAGAAAGGGGCAGCGAGGTTATGGGGAAGCCTGGGAAGAAGCCGGGCAGCACCCCAGAGGGAGATAGTGGGGAGAAGGGGTCAGAATCTCAGGGTGGGGCTGTGTTTTGGAATCAGAGCCAACAGGATTTGTTGATGGATGGGACATGGGGGATGAGCAAAGGAGAGAGTTGTCACGCACGCCTCCAGGTCTCTGGCCTGAGCACCTGGGTGGATGGGGGAGCCTTTTCCTGTGATCCGGAGATGACTGGGGGAGGAACAGAAATTGCGGGAAGATAGCAAGATCTTGATCCAGAAGCCTGAAGTCCTCCAAGGAGGGAGTGAAATGTTGACGGGCAGGGTTTGTGAGGGTGGGGAGCAGTGGCTCATATCCAGGACACAATTCCAACCAAGAACTGTCACCTGCACTTCATCCTCTGGACCACCTGGCAGGTGGAACTATGGCCCCATTTTTCAAAGGTGACAAACTGAAGCCTGGGAACCACCTCTGCTCCAAAAGCATGTGCCCCCAGTGCTCGGTTCTATGCTAAGCGCTTAGATTGTGGGACTTTCTGCTGCACCGAGTCTTCTCACAGAAACCCTTCAGGTAGCGGGGAGTCTTCCCCTGTGTGTAATGGGACATTGAGGTAGAGGCCTGGTTGGCCCCAGTAAAAGTCAGTGAACCACTTATCGGCTTTACTCTCCTTCAAACCCACGCAGAATACAGATTGGGGGCAGGCGAAGAGTCCCCAGGACCTCACCCTCTAATCCTCTTCTGACTGTTTGAGGTCTGAGTTGGAGCCCAAGTAGCAAGGGTGAAGGGCAGTTTTGAGCATACAGGTTGGGCTGCTGAGACTCCTCAGACACTTTTACCCCCTTGGCTGGTAAGGTGTCCAAACCTCTAAGGGAACTCAGGGGAACTCCGGAGAGTTAGAGACCTTCCCCTCTCAGGGCACGCGGCTGGGGGTGGGGCTTCGACTCAAACCGCGGGGCCGGCGGGAACTCTCTTTACAGGCACCCCTCCACCAAGGCCTTGGAAGCCAGGAACACTTTTGAGCCACCGATAGGCTAGGGACGGAGAGGAGGGAGACGAGGTGTCCCGGCTGGAATGGGGTCCTGCAACTCAAGCCATGGCCAACAATAATACGGATAAGTGTCCCTGCGCAAAAATAGTACGACAAACTATGCGTTGCTCCAGGCAGCCCGCGTTCGTTACCTGGAGTCTGCGGGCGGCGGCCGACGGAGCGATTACTCACTGCGTGGCTCACCCCACCCGCGGGCCGCTGAGCGGATTTTTCCGTGGAAGGTGTCAATGAGTCCAAGGGGAGGCGGTTCTCTTACCGCTCTCGTTCTGGGCATCCCTTCTGCCCACCGGCGGGATCCCCGAAAGCCCCTGTCCCCATTCCCACGGGGACCCATTTCCTTACGCCTGCCCACGCGGGAGCTCCCTCCTGAGGCCCTCGGAACCTTTCCCCATCCTGCGCGAGCGGGACAGCTGAGCCTGAGTTAAGGCTAGGGACTCCGTGCTTCCAGCTTTTTCTCCGTCTCCCCTCCAGCAAAGCCCGAGCCCAAGGCTGCCCTCGGAGGACGAAGGAGAGTAGAGATGAAGTGGGAGGGGGGCCGTTGGGCTGGGATCGGTGGGACCCGCGCGTCGAGGGCGTGGGGCGGATAGGGGGAGACTTTCAGGCCCTTGGGGAGGAAGGGGGTCTGGAGATTGAAGCAGGCGGGGCTCAGGGATCGTTCAGCATGGGGGGGCGGGGCCAGAGCTGGGGTGGGGGCCGAGACAGAGGATGGGGCGGGGGGAGGAGAGGGCCCGACCTGAGGACCGCATGGGACACCGAAGGTGTACAAGGCGGAGAGTAGGGTACAGGGTAGTGGGCGAAAGTATTAGAAAAGGGGCTGGGGGCGCCAGCTCCCTGGTTGGGGGTGGGGAGCCTGGAACTGGCTGGGTTGGAATGGGAGGTCCCAGGCCCGTAGGGGTTGAGCCGGGTGCTCTCAGCCGCGGGACAGGGCGCGCACGGTACTCAGTGGGGCGGAGACCGGACGGGTGGGGCGCGCGGTGCCCGCGGGCGGGCGGGCGGCGGGGAGGCCGATGCGGGGCCCGTAGCCTCACCCCCCTGGGCCGGGCCGGGCCGGGCCGGGGGCGGGGCCGGGCGGGGCCAGCGGCGTATTAGCGTCTTGTCAATTCGGCTGCTCAGACTTGCTCCGGCCTCAGCGCCCGCGCCCAGCGACGTGCGGGCTTCCCGTCCCGCGCCCTCCCGCGCTCCGAGTCGCTGCTGCCGCCGCCGCCCACCGCGCGCCCCCGGCAGCGCCGGCCCCATGCCCGCCGGCCGCCCGGGCCCGGCCGCCCAATCCGTGCGGCGGCCGCCGCCGCTGTTGCCCCTACTGCTGCTTTGCGTCCTCGGGGCGCCGCAAGCCGGATCAGGAGCCCGTAAGTACCCGGCGCTCTGCTCCCCCATTCCCGCCTGGGCGGAGAGCGTGCGCCCTGAGGGCAGCCGCGGGGGGAGGGGGCGCAGGCGCCACCTGGACGGCCCGGGAACAAAGGAAGGAGCCCCCAGCACGGCCCTCGGGGCGTCGTCACCTGCGAGGCGCACGGCGTCGCAGTCCCTGGGCCCGAGGGTCCAGCTTTCGTGCCCGAGGCCTTCTTACCTGGGCCGCCGGGCCAAGGACGCCTGGCCCGGTCCCCAGAGGTGGAGGGGCCGCGGCCTGGGACCCTAAGCATGCAGGGACTCGGCGGGCGCACGCGACAGCGTCCGTGGACTCGGAGCCGCGGAGACCGCAGGGCACCGCTCTGGGGCGGGGGCGCACGCGGTCGGCGCGCTGGGTGCCGGCCTTGAGCTGGGCCCCCCTCCTGGTGGAGAGATGAGCCCCGAGAGGAAGGCGGGGCGGGAGGGGGGACGCTCTGGCCGCCTGGCGCGCGGCCCGGGGTCCCCGGGGACGCGCCTCTCCGCGGGCCGGCGCCGCCGCCCTCCCCCGGCGGGACCCTGCGCTCGGCGGCTCGAAGAGTCCCCACCACCGGGGCGCTCGGCTTGGTTTCCTACGGCTTGGCCAGGCTGGGAGCCTCCAGCGAGAGAAATCTTTGTGAGCCAGTGGGTGAGGAGAGGAAGCGGGAGCCAGCGAGTCCGGGCACCAGGGGCCCAGCCATGGGAGAGGGGGCTAGGAACCCACAGCCCAGCAGGCCAAGACCCAGATCCCATCAAGAGCTCCTGGTTTCTTGACCTCCGGTAGGCTCTGTCCCCCACCGCATGCACACCCTAGCCAGACACCGTCTCAACATTCAGACCCGCTCTAGGACACACCCAGAGACACACAAAGACACACTGGCTTGTGGCTCGTCACCCTCACCCTCAGACGCGCACACACTGCATCCCAGATGCACATTCGCACACCATTGGGGCTCACACACATTCCATCCCTGGCACACACACTTTTGTGGTCACACACTCATTCCTTGGGGGAGACAACACAAGAGCACACACGCGGGCACAGCCTGCCCTGGACACTCACAGCTACTTGCCAGACTATGTCCAGGCACACAGGTTGACCCAGGAGGGCACACACTGCACAGAGCTATCTGTAGGCTCCTACGGTGCCCTTCCAGAAAGGGCAGGGTCCAAGCACCCCCTAGGGGCACTTGCTGAAAACCCAGCATGCCCAGGGTGCCTGGGCAGGTGAGGGGCTGCCCCAGCTCCCACCCAGGGTTTTCTGACAACTCTGCAAGGAAGTGGGCAGTGCCTGTGAGTGCCACTGTTCGGGGCAGGCTTTGTTTCCCAGCCTGTAGAGCAGCAGGGAAGGTGGTAGTGGGTGGGGTGGGGGCGGGGTGTTGTGCGTGTGCTTTTTCCTTTAAGGGGGAAGAAATTAAATAAAAGATTCTCACACCTCGGCAATATGTTTCTACTTATGGTGTGTCTTAGCACCTGACCAGCAGGCGGGTGGGTCGTAAAGTCTCTGCAGGTACCAATGGGATGGGAGATGGGAACCCCTGTGGGGACCCTGGGATGGAGGCCACCCTCCTGCGTTGCTTGCAGAGAATCTCACACTTTTCCCTTTTAAAACACATGGTGTTCCTTTTTAATAACGGCAGTGGCTCCAGATTGAGGAGAGGGGAGGAAAAACTTTTAAAGGCCCCAGCTCTGTGGGAAAGTCAGGGAGACAGGGAGCGAGGATGAGGGGAGTGTCCAAAAGCCTAGCCCAGGGATCAGCTTTGGGGAACCTTCTAGGAGGCCCCCCAAATCAGGCCAAGGGCCCCCTAACCTCAGTGGGCTGGTCCTAGCTGTTTTGCCTGACTGGAACGTGCATCCCTGTCCGAAGTGCCTTGGTGCACTGTTTGGGGAGGTCTGGAGGGAATGCGGAGCCAACCGGGACCCCAGAGCTGGGAGGGGCTGTAATCCTAATAGTTTCTAGGCACTCTGGACATTGTAATCTTGTCGTCTCGTTAATCTCCCCAGCAGGTAGAATACATTTTCCTCCCATTTTATGGGAGAGGAAACTGAGAACAGGAGATGGGAAGCCAATTGCCCAGGTGCTTCAGCTGAGATCAGCACCCACGTCCTCTGAGGAGAAGGCCTCCCTCTGACCTTTCCTGCTGGGACTTGGGGTGAGGGGACTGGCCTGTCTAGGCCCGCCTGGCCTTGTCCTCTTGCCCCATCCCCCATGCAGCCCCAGGAGGGCAGCTGCAGCTGCTGGCAAGCAGGCAACTCCAGACCAGGCCAGGCGGGTGTGGCAGAGGGGCAGTGCCCCCTAGCCAGGACCCCCCAGAGAGCCCCTTCCTGACTAAGCTGTGACAATGGGGGTGGCGTGACCCATCCCCCGAGGGTTGGGAGTGGGCCTGGGGTCTGGGCAGGCCTGACTGTGTCTCCCACCCTGCTGGGGGGAGCCCAGACAGGAAGCGGTGGGTGGGCCGGGGCAGAGACGCTGGCACGCTCGTGTTCTTGCCGGAGGAATTTCGAATTAGCGAGCGGCTGGCTGCCTGGGACCTCCGGGGTGGCCCCCCGGCCCCCCGGCCCCAGCCGCCCCCGCCTCCTCAGCTCTGGCCTGCTCAGCCGGCTCCTTCGCACGGATGCTGAGACCTCCGGAGAGCCCTGGGCCAAGCCTCAAACGCAACTGTGATCCCAGGCTCCAGCAAGACATGGCCCTCAAGCCAAATTTGCCCCGGAAAATCGTCAGGGCCGGCCCTTGGAACTGTGTCCACCCCACCTCGCCCATCTGGGGCAGTGAAAGCCATCACAAGGCAGTCGCTGGCATTCAGGGGGCCTCCCAGGGGGCCAGGATCACTTTGTCCTTGGCTGCCATCTCAGGGAAGCTGCGCTGTGCCTGCCCCTCTGCTCCCCTGCAGTCCCTTCTTACAACTGCCTGGGGATCCTTTTAAAATGTAAATCCCTCCCCTGTTCAGAGCCCTAGAATAACTTCTCCCTGCCGGCCAGGGCTTTGCTGACCTCCAAGACCTCGTTTTCTCTCCCAGGACTTTTGCACTTGCTGCTCCCACTGCCTAGACACTCTCCTATATATTTCATGGCTACTTCTTTCACTTTATTCAGGTCTCAGCTCAGACAGGCCTCCTGGGCTATTGAGCCGACACTACTGATTTGTGCTTTACTCTCTCCCTATTTATAGTCTTAAGATCTTTATTTGTTCTTCTTCCTGCTGCTCCTTTGAATTCAAGTCTCACTAGGGCAGGAATCTTGGGTATCTTGGTCACCATGGTGTCCCCAATTCCTGGCATACTGTAGATGCTCGGTGAATGAAGGATTGATCAAGTGGGTGAATAAGTCCCCACAACTGCTCTTGGAGGAAGAGACTCCTCCCAGAAGCTCAGAGAAATAAAGTGGTTGGACTGAGTGAGCTTCTACAGTGATTTGGCTGGGGGCATTTGAACACAGATCAGCCTGGTTTAAAGGTCCCACAGAGTTGTCCTTACAATTTTTTCACTCCTTTCAAACAACTACATGTAGTTGATACCATGATGCTCACTTCCCAGGTGAGGAGACTGAGACTCAGAGAGGGGTGTCAGGAGCTTGGATTGCACACACCCTCCCCCTTCTCTGGGCCTTGGTTTCCCTGTGGGTAAAACAGGCTCCTTTTAGGTTCTGATCTCCAGAATGGGGAGCCCTGGGTTGCCTCAATGGCCCACAGGAGGGGAGGCATTTACTACAGCATCCTTGAGACCCCCTTGCCCCACACCCAACTCACCCAACCCAGTTTAGGAAGTTGCTTCCCAGAATCTGATCATGGCCCTGGGGAGTGGGAACTTTCTTGTTCTCATTTTACAAATTAGGAAAACTGAGTCAAGAAACAGAACAATGATGTCAAGTCCCTTTGGATAGGGCTTGGGGGCTTAGAGCTTGCCCCAGCCACCTTCCATTCTGGCACAGAGCAGGATTTTGGAGACCAACAGATCTGGGTTTAAATAATGGGTCCTTCCCTTAGTCACTGGCCTTGGACAGGAGACTTCATTTCTCAGAGCCTGGGTTTTTTTTCATTCATAAAATGAGCAGGATTCTCAGAGAGAAATCTCCCCACAGAAACTCCTACTGTGTGCTAGGCCCTGGGGATATAAGAGCAAGAACTCACAATCTTTTATTTCTAATTGCCAAAAGAAAAATGAAATGAAAAAAAAGCAGAGTGTAGGGTTTATCAGAACTATGTGTCAAGCAAGAGTGACTTAGATATGAGTGGGCATTTCTGTCTGAGGTTTGTAACCACTCTGAGCCTTGAGCAGGTCAGTGATGAAGTACATTGGAAGGAACTACCATATTTTTCTGTGTATAAGATACCCCTGTGTATAAGACAAACCCTACTTTTCTAACCCAACATTAAGAAATCAATACATGGGTTACTCCCGTGTATAAAACAACCCCCAATTTTTGGTTTAACAATTTTAGAAGTATGATCTTATACACAGAAAAATACTGTAACTGAGCTTCAGTTTCCTTGTCTGTAAAATAATGACAATAATAACGAGCTCCTTTGGAGGACTGCCTTGAGTCCTGGAGGTCCTAGCATGGGTAGGCTGACCAGACATACCATTTTGAATGAGAGAAAACAACGGTACTGTTCTGTTTCAACCAGGCTAGTCTCTCTGGGCTAAATTCAAGGTGTCAGTAGGTTGACCATCCACACTGTTTTCTGTCCCATTTAAAATGGTAAGTCTTGTCAGCCTAAGCATGATGGGAGCTCCGTGCAGCTCTCTCCCAGGCCTGACAGGTGCTCTTCTCTGATCCCAGACACAGCTGTGATCAGCCCCCAGGACCCAACGCTCCTCATCGGCTCCTCCCTGCAGGCCACGTGCTCAGTGCACGGGGACCCACCTGGCCCCACCGCTGAGGGCCTCTACTGGACCCTCAACGGGCGCCGCCTGCCCCCTGAGCTCTCCCGCGTGCTCAACACCTCCACCCTGGCCCTAGCCCTGGCCAACCTCAATGGATCCAGGCAGCAGTCGGGGGACAACCTCGTGTGCCACGCCCATGATGGCAGCATCCTGGCTGGCTCTTGCCTCTATGTTGGCTGTAAGTGGCACCTAGGACGCTCAGAGGTAGCTCTTGGGAGCATCATCTTCCTCTGCCATGGGGCATGAATCATGGGTCTTCTGGCTCAGGGCTGGACAGTGGGCATCCATGCTGGCACAAGTTGAGAGGTATGGGCTTCTGGGGTGGGAATGAGAGCCCGAAGACCCTCACAACCATCCCCAAGGGAGCCCATGAAGTGGGTCAGGCCAATATCCACTCTATTCACCCTCCTTCCACGCCAAGGTGGGGGCCGGCTGGCAGCCAGACCCTCAGCCCCTGCGTCTCTCCCAGTGCCACCAGAGAAGCCCTTCAACATCAGTTGCTGGTCCAAGAACATGAAAGACCTGACATGCCGCTGGACACCGGGGGCCCATGGGGAGACCTTCCTCCACACTAACTACTCCCTGAAGTACAAGCTGAGGTTGGTGGTGGCCCTTGGTGACAGGTGTCCCAGCCCGCCCTCTACAAGCCTAGTATCCCATTGTACACTGGGGCTGCTCTGGTGAGATCTGGGGTCCTCATTCTCCCCTCCTGCCCCTGCAGGTGGTATGGGCAGGACAACACGTGTGAGGAGTACCACACAGTGGGACCCCACTCCTGCCACATCCCCAAGGACCTGGCCCTCTTTACACCCTATGAGATCTGGGTAGAAGCCACGAACCGGCTGGGCTCAGCCCGCTCAGATGTGCTCACACTGGACATCCTGGATGTGGGTGAGCCTCCCCCCCAGGGGGGAATCCTGCCCCCACAAGCCCAGTTGTGGCTGCATCTTTGGGTCCAACCCTGCTAGTTGGGGCTGGGAGTACCGATTGGTCTTCAGTCCCACAAAGCAGCCAGGATACCCTCACTCTTTGGAGAACACCTGGCCTGGCCCCCTCCCCTCAGCAGCCCAGGTGTGCGGGAGGGGGTCCCCCAGGGAATCTGGAAGGGGGGCTCTCAGGTCAGAGGCGCCCCAGGAAGCCACAGCCTGGAGCTGGGTTGGGGGGGGGGGGCCTGCAGGCAGGAGGCAGGAAATGGATGATCTGCAGCAGAATTGGGCCTAATCTAATTAGGGTGTTGCTCAGCCCCAAGCAGGCCTGTGCCTTAACCCTTTCAGCCCCTCACCAAGGCCTCAGGGGGAGAGCCAGTTCTCCTTGCTCAGCACAGAGCTCCCAGAAGAATCCCTGGATGCCTCCAGGCTTGTAGACATCTCCACCCCCTCTGTCCTGCTTTTCTTCAAAACTTGAAGCTTGTTCTCAACTTCAGTTGTCCCTCAGCACCCAGCAAGGCTGGTATACGGAGGACCTTTATAAATCTGGAAGGAGTTGGAGGTAGATGGTGATGGCCCACTGGCCTCTTGGGCATAATAGTAATATCATAGGCCAGGCAGTGTCTGCTTTTATAGAGTTCCCCGAAGATAGGATTATGTTTCTCCTGTCACAGATAATAATGGTGATAACAGCTAACATTAATTGAGTGCTTCTAGGCACTGAGTGTTTCCTGAATATTGTCTAATGTAATCCACCCATCCTCCAGAGGGGTGGGGGGCGCTTAGGGGAAATGGAAGCGGGTGCCACCTAAGCCATGTGGTCTGGGATTTGAACCCAGACAGGGGCTAGTCAGATTGGGGGAGTCTGAGACTAAGCCCTGCCCCGCCCCACCCCACAGTGACCACTGATCCCCCGCCTGATGTGCACGTGAGCCGTGTTGGGGGCCTGGAGGACCAGCTGAGCGTGCGCTGGGTTTCCCCACCGGCCCTCAAGGACTTTCTCTTCCAAGCCAAGTACCAGATCCGCTACCGCGTGGAGGACAGCGTGGATTGGAAGGTGTCCGCCCCCACCCCTTGTTCCCTCCCTGTCTGGCCCAGGCCTGGCCTCTGACCCTGCCCTTGTGGCCCAGGTGGTGGATGATGTGAGTAACCAGACCTCATGCCGCCTGGCTGGCCTGAAACCTGGCACTGTCTACTTCGTGCAAGTGCGTTGTAACCCGTTTGGCATCTACGGCTCCAAAAAAGCAGGGATCTGGAGCGAATGGAGCCACCCCACAGCCGCCTCCACCCCCCGCAGTGGTGAGCACCCTAACAGGGCTGGGTGGGAGGAGGACAAGCCCCAAACCAGCCTGAGCTTCTATTTTCTGTTTTCCTCAGAGGTCTCAAACTGGTGCCCCTCTAGTGGGCTGAATGTAACCCTTAGATCTATTTTCTTTGGCCTGCCATAAAAAAAGAACTTTGATCTACTTGCATACATTTAAAATAGGAAGTTTTAACACAAATATCCTAGATTTCATTAAAAAATTGTCTAGAAAATGTAACAGGACACACAGACAGTGTTGTTCCACAGCCACAATCAGCAAAGTCTGTCCCTTCATGCAGGGTCTTCTTTCTCCAATTGCCCCATTCCCAACTGGCCTGTTTCACCCACCTGTACACCCTCCCCAGCCGCTAAAGGCAAGTGAGCTTGAAACCCCTGCTTCCAAGGTTGATGAACTGCCAACTCTCCCTCTGTGGGGCTTCAGTTTCCCCTTCTGATCCAGTTAGGGAGATGAGGATGATAAGGGGCCAGGGCCTGGGTGTGACTTCCCCTTGCCATCTGGAGTTCCTCTGAGCCCATGGGCGACCTCCATTCTCTCCTTTGTGAAATGATATGAAATCTATTACTTGAAAAGTCTGGCCTCAACTTCCCGATCTGGAAAGTGGGGATGATAATGACTCCTGTCTCAGGCTATTGTACAGGTCATATGAGATAACCCATGGAAGGTGCCCTCATGGTGAGTGCCACCTAAGGCTCCCTTCTCCTGCTCCCACTATGGTTTCACCCAGCAGAGGTCTCTTTTTCTCAGGTGAGGGCACTGAGGCCCCAGGAGGTTCAGCCAGCCTTCAAGGTCACACAGGGAACTCAGTTTGCTGAAAGTCCAGGCCCTCTTGTGGGATGATAGCAAAACCAAGGCCCAGAGAGGGTCCCAGACCCGGGGAGGGGTAAAGCCCAACTTCAGCCAGCTTCCCAGCCCCATCGTGGGCCCCTCCTGGTTCAGGGATGGGCGGGAGCTAGCATGACCGGGAGGGGCCTGAGCCTTGGCCCCTGCTCGTGCCCAGCACCTGCAATTCTTGCAGGGGAGCCAGCAGGCGGCTGCATCCGCAGAGGCGGCTAGGGAGGCCAGTAGGGGCGGCAGGGGCCTGCCGTGCCAGGGCCTGTCAGCGGGTCCCCAGCGTTATTTATGACGTGAGGCCGATGTCCTTATCCGCCGGCCTGTTCCGGGCTGGCTTCATCCAGCAGCTGGACAGACAGGCAGGCCTCCCACCTGGTCCTCCCAGCCCACTCCCAGTACCATTGGCTCATACTTCCAGTGCCTGTCTCCTTTGGATTCTCTGTCACTTTCTAACCCTTTGTCTATGTCTTTCTGCCTTTCTTGGTTTTTATATTTCTACGTTCCCAGGCTCTCTGTCCCCCACTGCCTCCCCCCCCCACCCCAGCTCTTTCTCCATACCTTCTCCCTCTGACTGTCCTTGGCTCTCCCTAATGTCTTTGGCCCTCCCTGCATCTTATTTCTCCTCTTCATCTCAGTATCTCCCTCTCTCTACCCGCTGTTCTGTCTCTGCTTCTCATCCCCTTGGCCTTGGCCTCTCACCTTTTCTCCCACCCCCTTCCATTCACACCTGGCTCAGGCCACAGGAATCGAGTTCCTGGAGATATGGAGGAGTAGCCCCTTCCTTCCCCCATCTCCCACTTCCTCAGGGGTGCAGCTGGGCTGGGTGGTGGGGAGGACCGAAATGGAAGGGAGGTGCCGAAGGGGAACACATTCTGCCTCTCGGGAGCCCTCCCTCTGCTGCCCGCGCGCGCCCTCTGCTGGGCGCGCCCTGACGCTGCCACTCCGCCCCCGTCAGAGCGCCCGGGCCCGGGTGGCGGGGCGTGCGAGCCGCGGGGCGGAGAGCCGAGCTCGGGGCCCGTGCGGCGCGAGCTCAAGCAGTTCCTGGGCTGGCTCAAGAAACACGCATACTGCTCGAACCTCAGCTTTCGCCTCTACGACCAGTGGCGAGCCTGGATGCAAAAGTCCCACAAGACGCGCAACCAGGTAGGAAGGAGGAACCCGTGGGCGAGGGGTTAAGTGGTGGGATGGGGAGGTGGGTGCGCAGCCCCCAGACACCACCTCCTTCCTTCCAAGCACAGGACGAGGGGATCCTGCCCTCGGGCAGACGCAGCGCAGCGAGAGGTAAGGGGAGTCCAGGTGGGTGGGCGACGGAGAGACATTGGTCCTTCTGGTAGCTAATAGGCCATGGGCCCCCACCCTCAGCCTTGTTTTACTTATCAGCACTTACTAACTAGCAACTGTGTGCCTGGCCCTGTGGCTTTTAGCCTAGGAAGAACACCCGAACCCCTGAAAATGTCTAAAGTGGAATGTCATCCTCAGGAATGAATGAACATATTTGCCCAAGTTGACATGTTTGAGCACCTACTGCATACTGGCCCTGTGTCAAGGGCTATACCTACAGGACACTTCCTGGGATGGTTATTCTTCTCAGATGGGGAATCAAGGGGCAGGGAGAGGCAGTAACCTGCCCAAGGTCACCCAGCTGGAAGTGATAGACCCCGGAACCTGAATAAGGGTCTCCTCAGTTGCTGTGGTGCTGGCCCCTTCCAGGAATCTTAACTTGGTTTTCCCTCTGTCTGCAGGTCCTGCCAGATAAGCTCTAGAGAGGCCGGGGCAGCCCTCCCTGCTGAATGGAGACCTAGGGCTGCACCCAGATTGGGGCACCTCTGTACCCCCCTCAGCAGGAGCTGGAGTGGGTGCTCTGAGCTCCAAGGGTCACATCTTGGGCCTCCATTTGAGGCCATCCTTGGGTGCACCCGTCAGAATGTGAGGGTCCACCAAACTGCCCAGAACCCTTGCCAGGGCTGAGGTGAAGAGGGATTACTCCCCTCATCCAGGACCCCTCCAAAAGGTTTTTTTAAAATAAACAAGCTATTTAGGTGCCCTGATTGTATAGGTGAGTTTGGGGCTGCAGTGGCCTGAGATGGGAACTATAAGGGAGGAAGGCATGAGAACTTCTAATGACCCTTTGCGACAAATCCTTGCCTTCCAGAATTTCATTCTTTCTCTTCAGATTCTGGAATATCTGGTTCTGAACTCTTTGGAGAGTGTGATTCAAAACACTAGTTTCTTTGGTTGAGCAGGGGAGTCGCCTCCATCCCTGGTTCTCTGGGGGCCCCTCCCTAGGCACATACACCCCAGCACCCCAGGATGCAAAAACAATAGAGTGGCTGCAGAGGAATGATTCTTTATTGTGAGAGGTGCAGTGACCTGGAGGAGGGTCCAACAGCCTGGTGGAGAACAACTCCAGCCAGCTGGTGATCAGGGCTGGGCTGGGCACCACCTGCCCCATTTCCCTCTGCACATCCCTGGGGAGCTGCCATCACTCTGCAAATTCTGCATCAAACCTGAGGTCCTGGAGAACCTCGTTGATGGCCTCCATGGTTTTAATTACCCTATAAGAATGAATAGGAACTATAAATAAAACCCAGATGGGGTGAATTAGTCTCCACTGCACAGCTCTGAGGGGACTATGGCAAGCCGCAGGCCTTCCTGCCTGCCACCAAACCTCTAGGCAGAACTACTTGTGTGCCTGGGAACAGGCATGGTACTGTAGGTCACAGTGGGCAGAGAAAAATGGCCATCTTGGGTGGGTGTGGGCCATTAGGGGGAGGTATATGTGTGTGTGTGCTTGGGATGAGGACAGAAATGTGCAGGCATGTGCCCGGTGGGGCCTGGGTGACCATGTCCAAGCACCACATGAGTGGGATTGGTGTGTCTGAGATGTCCAGCTGTCCTGGGAATGCACAGCAAGTCTGGTGTGAAAGTGGAGGAGAGTGTGTGCTGTATCTGGGAGACACCAGATATGGACTCCATTGTGTATAGCATTAGGGTTGTATGCAGGTCCAGAGGGTCTGATGGTGCTAGCCCTAGGGCACACCTGGCACATGTGAAAATCTAGCATGGCCAGCCTACTAGGAGGTGGCACTCACTTCATCTTCAGCTGGCCCATCTGTAGGGTGTCCTCTTTCCTGGTCAGCTCCGGCGCCCCCATCAGTTGCAGCAGGGCTACCTGGTGCAGGTGGAGTGAGGAGGCCGTATAGGATGTCATAGCAGGCAGAGGCCAAACCTTGCCTTCCCACACATCAGGGAGTAAGACACCCAGAAAGGCAGCCCAGGGGTAGGGAAATCTCACGGACAGTGCTTTGCTAAGGAGGAGCCTAGGATTCAGTTTAGAAATTCTTGAGGAGTGCGAATAGGCAGGCCCTCAAGTCAGTGCCCAGTGTGGTGTGGGCGTGGCCGCATGTGGGTTTGGGACTAGTATTCAGCTCAAACTCGGTGGCAAGGGTGGAGTAGCTGTGGCCTCAGACTCCGAGGTGGGGCGGGGCATTATAATCCCAGGGTGGAAGCAGGCAAAATCCTAGACAAGAATCTTGGAAGTGGGCGTGGCCCTAGACCCCCAGTGTGGTATGTGAGCGTGGCTTCCTGTGGACTTGGCCTGGGAAGTGTATCTCGGCCAGGATTGGCTGTAGGGATAGAGTAGGTGGGGCCTTGGAACCCTAGTGGAGTAGGCCCAGAACCTAAGCTGGAGTCTGAGGTTACATGAGGGGGCACGGCCCCGCCATGTGCGGGCGGGGGTGGGGAGGGTGGAGAGGGGTTGGGGGGGGGGG
>PVKE010021504.1:0-26454 GCA_004027555.1 Craseonycteris thonglongyai | reverse complement strand
GAGAGAAGTGTCTGTTAAGGTCATCTGCCCATTTTTTAATTGGATTGCTTGTTTTTTTCTTGTTGAGTTGTACAAGTTCTTTGTATATTTTTGATATTAGCCCCTTATCAGAGGCATTGTTTGTAAATAATTTTTCCCAGTTGGTTGCCTCTTTCTTTGTTGATGGTTTCCTTTGTAGCGCAGAAGCTTTTTTGCTTGATAAGGTCCCATTTGTATATTTGTGCTTTTACTTCCCTTGCCATTGAGGTCAGATTCATAAAGTCCTCCTTGAATCCCAGGTCTATAAATTTAGTGCCAACGTTTTCTTCTATGCAATTTATTGTTTCCTTTCTTATTTGGAGGTCTTTAATCCATTTGGAGTTAAGTTTGGTGTATGGTGAGAGATCGCAGTTCACATTCAGCCTTTTGCATGTGGTTTTCCAATTTTCCCAGCACCATTTACTGAAGAGGCTTTCTTTTCCCCACTGTATATTTTTCGATCCTTTATCAAAAATAATCTGTCCATAAATATGTGGGTTTATTTCTGGGTTTTCAATTCTGTTCCATTGGTCTGTGTGTCTGTTTTTCTGCCAGTACCAAGCTGTTTTGATTACTGAGGCTTTGTAGTACAGATAAAAGTCAGGCGGTGAGATGCCTCCAGCTTTATCCTTCTTTCTTAGGATAGCGTTTGCGATTCATGGTCTTTTGTGGTTCCATACAAATTTGATGATTTTTTAATCTATTTCTTGGAAGAATGACTGTGGGATTTTGATGGGAATGGCATTGAATCTGTATATTGCTTTGGGGAGTATGGCCATTTTAACTATGTTGATTCTTCCAATCCATGAACATGGAATGTCTTTCCATTTCTTTGTGTCCTCTTTAATTTCTTTTAAGAGTGTCTTATAGTTTCTAGTGTATAAGTCCTTCATGTTCTTTGTTAGATTTATTCCTAGGTATTTCATTTTTTTGTTTGCAATGGCGAAGGAAATGGATCTTCTCATCTCTCTTTCTGAAGCTTCATTGTTGGCATACAAACATGCAATTGATTTTGGGACATTGATTTTTTAGCCTGTGACTTTACTGCATTTGTCTATTATTTGTAATAGATT
Source organism: Craseonycteris thonglongyai (assembly GCA_004027555.1). Classification (NCBI taxonomy): domain Eukaryota; kingdom Metazoa; phylum Chordata; class Mammalia; order Chiroptera; family Craseonycteridae; genus Craseonycteris; species Craseonycteris thonglongyai. Next base: position 25,363 of record PVKE010021504.1, on the reverse strand, counting down.
TCTGATAGAGTCTTTAGAGTTTTCTATATACAGGATCGTGTCATCTGCAAAGAGTGACAGTTTAACTTCCTCTCTCCCAATTTTAATACCTTTTTTTCCTTTCTCTTGTCTGATTGCTCTGGCTAAAACTTCCAGAACTATGTTGAATAGCAGTGGTGATGGGGCATCCCTGCCTTGTTCCTGATTTTAGGAAAATAGTCTTCAGCTTTTCCCCATTCAGTATAATGTTTGCTGAGGGTTTGTCATATATGGCCTTTATTATGTTGAGGTACTTTCCTTCAATTCCCATTTTATTCAGTGTTTTTATCATAATTGGGTGTTGTATCTTGTCAAATGCTTTTTCTGCATCATTTGAGATAATCATGTGGTTTTTATCCTTTGTTTGGTTTATGTGCTGGATTACATTGATTGATTTGTGCATGTTCAACCATCCTTGTGCCCCTGGGATGAATCCCACTTGGTCATGGTGAATAATCTTTTTAATGCATTGTTGTATTCTGTTAGCTAAAATTTTATTTAAGATTTTTGCATCAGTGTTCATCAGTGAGACTGGCCTATAGTTTTCCTTTTTGGTATTGTCTTTCCCAGGTTTTGGTATTAGGGTGATATTGGCTTCATGGAAAGAATTGGGTAGTACTGCCTCCTCTTGAATTTTCTGGAGTAGTTTGAGGAGGATGGGCGTTAGTTCTTCTTTGAATGACTGGTAGAACTCATTGGTAAAGCCATCTGGTCCAGGCCTTTTGCCTTTGGGCAATTTTTTTATAATTGTTTCAAGTTTGTACTGTTGATTGGTCTATTTAGGTTATCCAACTCTTCTTGGTTCAGTTTAGGTAAATTATATGTTTCTAGAAATTTGTCCATTTCCTCTAGGTTGTCAAATTTGTTGGCATAGAGTCTTTCATAATAATCTCTTATGATTGTTTGTATTTCTGCAGCATCAGTTGTAATCTCTCCCCATCATCCCGTATTCTGGAAATATGAGATTTTTCTCTTTGTCCTTTGGTGGGCCTAGCAAGTGGTTTGTCGATTTTATTTTTTTTTCAAAGAGCCAGTTCTTTGTGGTGTTAATTTTATCTATTGCTTTTCTATTCTGAATTTCATAGAGTTCTGCTTCAATTTTTATTAATTGTTTTCTTCTGCTGGCTTTGGGGGACCTCTGTTCTTCTTTTTCTAGCTCTAAGGGATGAAATGTTCCATGTGCACTAGAGTAAAATGTATAGCCCTTTGTTGTAGGATGGAATGACCTGTAAATGTCAATTATGTCCATTTCCTGCAATGTATCATTTAAAGCTGCAATTTCCTTATTTATCTTCTGCTTGGATAATCCGTCCAATGTTGTCAGGGGGGTGTTTAGATCCCCTACTATAATTGTATTTTTGTTAAATTCTCCTTTTAGATCTGTTAGTAGTTGCTTTATAAATTTTGGTGCTTCCTGATTGGGGGCATATATATTGATGAGTCTCATGTTTTCTTGTTGTATTGTCCCTTTTATCAAGATGTAATGTCCATCTTTATGTCTTATTATATTTTTTATTCTGATGTCTTTTTCATCAGAAATCAGTATGGCCACTCCAGCTTTTTTCTGACTGCCATTTGCCTGGAGTATTGTTTTCCATCCTTTTTCCCTGAGTCTATGTTTGTCCCTGTGGCTGAGGTGTGTCTCTTGTAGGCAGCATATGGTTGGATTTTGTTTTTTAATCCAGTCTGCTACCCTGTGCCGCTTTATTGGTGAATTTAGTCCATTTACATTCAGGGTGATGATTGATATATGAGGATATCCTGTATCCATTTCTTTTTTCCTTTTTATATTTTTGTTGTCCCAACTTTTCTCCATTTGTTTTGATTTCTTGATTCAGGCCAAATAGCCTCCTTCAATATTTCTTGGAGTGCCGTTTTTGAGCTGGAGAATTCCCTCAGTTTCTGTATATCTGTAAAGGCCTTAATTCCTCCTTCATATCTAAAGGTTAATTTTACTGGATAGTTAATACTTGGCTGGAAATTTCTCTCTTTTAATATTTTGAAGATTGGGCTCCATTCCCTCCTGGTTTGCAGAGTTCCTGTTGAGAAGCCTGGTGATAGCCTGATAGTTTTTCCTTTGAAAGTTATATTTTGTTTTTCCCTGGCAGCCTTGAGAATTCTTTCTTTGTCTTTGGTTTTTGTCATTTTCAGAACAATGTGCCTTGGAGAAGATCTGCAAGGGTCTAGGAAGCTAGGGCTACTGTTTTCCTCTTGAATTTGGGGTTCTAGCTCTTTGTATAGGTTAGGAAAATTCTCATCCACAGGTTAGGAAAATTCTCATCCACTATTTGTTTTAGTAGACTCTGAGAAGATTTTATCTCGCTTCCTTCTGGTATCCCTATTATTCTAATATTGTTCTTTCTGATGGAGTCAGAGAGTTCTTGTAGGGTTCTTTCATTTCTCTTGATTCTCATTTCCCTTTCTTCTTCCCTCTGTGACATTTCCATGTTTCTATCTTCGATTTCACTCATCCTTTCCTCTAGCTGGTCAGCCCTGTTTCCTATGCTGGTCAGTTCATTTTTCAGCTCTCCCATGATGCCTTTCATTTCAGCTTCTCAATTTTATTGGTAAAGTACTCATTTTGCTCAGAAAATTTCTTGTTGAGGCCATTTAACTGTGTCTGGGTATGCCACGGCGGCCTGGTCGATAGCCCAATTGCATGCTGGTGGCAGCATCCTGACGGCCTGGTGGGCGGGGCGCCGAAAGCCCTGTGCGCACAGGCCGCAGCTCCGCTGGCAGCTGTTCTAGGCCCATGGCTCTGCTGAGACCACCGGATTCACTCTAAGCACATCTAATGCAGCCCCAGCCCTCACGCCAAGAGCCCTGTCCTCAGAAGGCGCTCCCTCACAGTCAATCTCCTCCGTAAATCAGGGGTGCTGAGCTGCTGCGGGCTGGTGCCCTGCTCTCACCCCGCCCGCCGGGAAGTACAGCCGCCCTGCTCCACAGTCCCTGTTCCACTTTAGGCTCTGTGATCTGATTAGGGCACTGTATGCTGTCCCTTGAGTTCGGATGTTAAATTGTCCACAGTCTTGTGGGGCTTCCATGCTCCCTAGGTCTCGGCTTCCAGCCCGCCCTCGATCCAGCTCTGCTTTGATCGTAGTCGCCCAGTTCCCCTTTGTTTTTGCCAGCCCCGGGTCGCACTCCGAGTCTCTGTCCTCGAACCGCTGCTTCCCCTTCCCTCTCCCGCTCTCCCCTTTTTTCTCTAACCTTTGGGTGTTGTTCTGTGTTGTGTGGTTCTCTTAGTTGAGGTTGCTTCTCAGGGTTTCCCCTGTGGGTTCCTCTCTGTTCACAAGTCCCTTCCCAGGCAGTTTCGGCATTCTCCTCTCATGCCGCCATCTTTTCTTCTCTTGATATGGAAGATTTAACAATATGGAGATACTTCTATGACTTCAAATTTACAAATTTAACATTCTGGCAAGGACACCTGAAGCTTGTCTTAATACACTATGGCTCCATGAAGCCTGAAATCAGCAACGGTCTGTAGGAAATAAGGCAGAGATACCTTAGTAGAGCACTAAGGAGGAGGTCAAAATCCTCACAGAGATGAGCATGTTGTTTTTTATGTAATACCAGTGAGCGCTCCAGCTGACTGTGTTTCCTGGGAAGGCCCAGCAGATACTTCCTTCATTAATGAGGAATATGCCAGTGAGAGGTCTCAGTGCTATCTGTCTTCTGTAGGCCAGGATTTATGGGAAAAGATGCTCCTGGTGAACTGGGGTCCCTAGTGTCAATGAGATAATAGAATTCTGGAATAGAGAAGCCAGGAAGCAGCACTGAACTGTCAAAGGCAATGCAGGTATAAACTACCATAGTGAACAGCAAGGACAGATGGAAATCCAGGGCCCTGATCCATGGGGATCAGGGAAATGATTAATAGACAACAATGTTACAGGGCAAGATAAATGGACAACAAATGACCATGTTGCTTCATGACTATGGTCAAAATATGAGGGCTGTTTGGAAAGTATCCGGCCATGTAACTGTTGTCGTTATATTGTCAATGGCTGGATTTTTTCCAGACAGCCCTCATAGATCCAGAGAGGGTGAGCACAAGACTGATTGCAATGGGAAAATATAATAATTTCTTATCCATGTTCCAAACTTGAGCTAGTTTTTAGAGCACTTGGTTAAAGAAGGATAGATGCCCTTGAAGAGCCCTGCAATGTCACATCAAATATATCCAGCAGATACTCTCCCAGTCCTCCCTCCAAAGGGACCTACATTTATCAGAGTACCGTAACTGTACCCTGAATGCAGGGTAATATCCAGATCTTTGAAAGCTGTTGGATATAAGATCTGAGCGACACCGGTATCATGTAGATTCAAAAATGCCATCATGATCTCTGTACAAAGGGGTGGAGTATATGGAGGTCAGGTGTTACATGGAGTCTTGGTCTAAGTCCATTATCTCAGCCTCTGAATGCATACTTGAGATGGACATACTTAGCAGCTGGTTCCCTAGCCTGTGGTGTAAGAGTTATTATGGTATGGAAAGCAAAAGTGAAGCCCCTTAGACTACCCCCCCCACCCCAGCAACCAAGATAGTAAAATAGAAATAATACTGTATCCTGGGTGGAATAGCAGAGATTAGTGCCACTGTAAAGGACCTAAAAATCAAATTAATCAAGGCAAATGATGGTAGATTACAATAAACTTAAACAAGTGGTGGGCCCAATCCTGGCTACTGTGCCAGATATGGTATCTTTGCTAAACAATCAACATAGCCTATGGTACTTGGTACACTTCTATTGAACTAGTGTGAATTTTATTTTGTAAGTCCCTTTTTTACCATGTCCCTCAACTACTCCCCCATCATCCCCCAAAATCTAGTATCCATCTGACACCATACATAGTTATTGTAATATTATTGACTATAGTCCTTCTGCTATACCCTACAGCCCCATAACTACTTTGTAACAACCAATTTGTACTTCTTAATCCCTGCCCCTTTTTCACCTACCCTCAACCCCACTCCAATCTGGAAACCATCAATATGTTCTATGTATCTTTGAGTTTGTTTCTATTTTGTTTGTTTATTTGTTCTTTAGATTCCACATACAAGTAAAATCACATTGCATCTGCCTTTATCTGTCTTACATACTCCACTCACCACAATGCCTTCTAGGTCCATCCATGCAGCTGAAGATGGCAAGAACCCATTCACATCCATGGCCAAGCAATGGACACACATATATATTCTTTATTCATTGTTTATGGACATCCAGGCTGCCTCCACATCTAGGTCACTGTAAACAACTGCAATGAACACATGGATGCATTTGTCCCTTCGAAGTAGTTTTGAATTTTTCAGATAAATACCAAGAAGTGGGAGTACTGGGTTCTTCTGTCTCTTCATATATTTTGTCTGGTATAAGTATTACTATCTCAGCTTTTTTTCTTTGATTGTTTCCACTTTCATGAAATATCCTTTTTCCATTCCTCTACTTATAGTCTGTCTGTGTCTCTTGATCTGAAGTGAGTCTCTTGTAGGCAACATATGCAAGGGTCTTGTTTTTTTATTCAGTCACCCATCCTATCTTTTGGTTTGAGCATTTAACCCATTTACACTTAAGGTAATTGTTGATAGATATGTAAGCATTGCTATTTTACTATGCATAGTTTTTTTAATCTTTTCTTTTCTCCCTAAAGAAGCCCCTCTAACATTCCTTGTAATACTAGTTTTGTGGTGATGAACTCCAATAGTTTTTCTTGTCTGAGAAGCTCTTTCTGTCCTTCAATTCTAAATGATAGCTTTGCTGGTTAGAATAATCTTGTTTGTAGGTCTTGCTTTTTATCATTGAATATTTTGTGCCAATCCTTTCTGGCCCGCAAAATTTCTTTTGAGGAATTAATTGACAGTCTAGCTCCTTTGTAACTAACTAACTGCTTTTCACTTACTGTTTTTAAGATTTGTCTTTTACCTTTGGCATTTTAATTATGATGTGTCTTGCTGTGGGCCTCTTTGGATTCACCTTGTTTGAGACTCTCTGCACTTCCAGGGCTTGTATGTCTGTTTCCTTCACCAGGTTAGAAAAATTTTTCATCATTATTTCTTCAAATAGGTTTACAATTTCTTGCTCTCTCTCTCTCCTCCTTCTGGTAACCCTATGATGCGAATGTTGGTATGTTTGATATTGTCCCAGAGGCTCCTTAAACTATCCTCAGTTTTGTGGGCTCTTTTTTTCTTTTGCTGTTCGGTTTGGGTGTTTTCTACTATCGTATTTTCTAAATCACTGATTCAATCTTCTGCTTCATCGAATCTGTTGAATCCCTGTAATGTAGTCTTTATTTCAGTTATTGTATTCTTCACTTCTGACTGGTTCTTTTTTTTAATATCTTCTGCCTCCATTTTTTTGTATTTCCTATCTCTTTGTTGACGTTCTCGCTGAGATCATTGAGCATCCTTATAGCCAGTGTTTGGAACTCTGTATCTGGTAATTGCTCGTCTCCATTTGCTTAGTTCTTTTTTCTGGAGTTTTCTTCTGTTCTTTTATTTGGGACATGTTTCTTTGTCTCCCCATTTGTCTGCCTCCATGTGTTTGTTCCAATGCATGAGGTAGGGATGCTATGCCTCCCAGTCTTAGTAGAGAGGCCTTATGTAGTAGGTGTCCTGTGGGGCTCAGTGGTGGAATCTCCTTGGTGACTCAAGCCGGGTGCTCCAGGTGTGTCCTTTGTGTGGGTTGTGTGTACCCTCCTGTTACGGTTGAGCCTTGATTGCTGTTTGCATGTCAGTGGGAGGGACTGACCCTCAGGCTGACTGGTTGTGAGGACTGGCCATGACTACAGTGCTGGAGCTGTGGTGCAGGGGCTGACCCTACAGAGCAGGGTTCACTTTAGCAGGGCTCCCGTACCTGCCCTTTGGATGTGTTATCCTTGGAGGTGGCCAGGTGATGCTCTGGATTGGCCTGAAGCTGACCAGCAGGTGTGCTAGCTCTGTGGCCTCCTGGTAGAGAACTTGCTGCAAACCAAGTTTAGCTGTAGCCTATGCCCTGCTTGGGGCCACCTGGCATGAGCCACAAAGAAATCTGCAGGTGGCCAACTATGCTGGGCTTGAAGGTGCCTGGGAGAGGCTAAGCCACAAACTGAGGTCAGCTGTCACTAGTGCCAAACTTAGGGTTGCTCGGCCAGAGGTACGGGACATGCTGAAGCCAGATGCTGCTTGCTTGGGTTTTGTAAAGCTTTGAGAGATTTGAAAGTCCACAGCATGAGCCAAAACAGGCTATTTTTATGGAAAGGCCACTGGAAGTGGCTTGAGTGTGCCCCAAATTTGGGGGGAGTGGGGAGGGATCTCAGGGAATCACTAAGGTGGGGTGGATAAACAGTGTTACCCAGGTTGACAGAGACTCAGATATGATGGTCACCTGCATGTGCATACTGGGAGGGGTGAGGGCTCAACAAAGAAACAATGGCTTCCACCAATTCCTCAGTCTGGGAGAAAGCTACCCATCCAGCAGTCACCCTGAAGCCAGATGATTCAGTTCCTTCCTGTATGTTTCTGGTGCCTTTCAAACTGCTGCCCTAGTGCTGGAACTCAGAGCAGGTGAACCTGTCAGTGAGTAAGTCAGTGAATAGGCCCTTTAAGAGAAATGCCTGGGTCTGCAGCCACCCTTTGTCTCACTTGGCATAATCTCCACTGGTTTTCACAGCCAGAAGTCATGGGAACTTCTCTCCCTGGCACTGGAACCCTGGACTGGGGAGCCTGGTAGATGAAGCCTGGTGTGGGTCTGCCCTCACTCCTTTGGGAGGATCCACAGCTGAATAGCCCTCTTGATGTTTAATGGTCACACACGGATGTGGAACCAGCCCGTCTCGCATCTCCATCCCTTCTACCAGTCTTGAGGTGGCTTCTTCTGTTTGTCCGTAGTTGTAGGACTTTGGTTCAGCTAGATGACAGGCAATTCTCAATGATGGTTGTTCTGTAGTTTAGTTGTAATTTTGATGTTGTTATGAGAGAAGGTAAGCACAGCATTTATCTACTCAGCCATCTTAACCTCAAATCTGCCATCAATATCTTATTTTTAATCTCCATTAGAAAAGTGAACCAATAGCTGTTTGAATTTACCTAGGACAGCAAGCAGTACACACTCACAGTCTTGCCGCAGTACTAGGTTAGCTCTCCTACTCTCTTTCTCAGTGTAGTCTAAAGAGGCCCTGATCATCCTGACATTCCACAGAACTTCATTAATGAAACCACATTAAGCACAGCTGGTAAATGGGACCGATGACTAGTCTGAAAGTCCTGGTAAGACACCTGAGTGCTAGAAGGTGGGATATAAATCCCACAAAATTTTAGATCTAAAATACCCACAAAGTGTCCAGGCATCCAATAATCTGAGGAATTCTGGAATATCTCCTCCAAAGTAAAGAAGAAACTCTTGCCCCTTTTACCTCCTAGCATTAAAAAGGAAGCACGGCACTTGGTAGGTCTCTTTGGATTTTAGAGATAGCACATACCATGGATGGAAATATGTTTTTTAAAGATTTATTTATTGTTTTTGACAGAGACAGAGAGAGACAGAGACAGAGAGGGACAGAGACAAACAGAGACAGAGAGAAGGCAGAGGGCCCAGAGCAGTCTCCATAATTGTACATCATCAGGTTTCGGCATGGTTTCATTCCACACAGGTGGGTGGGGACCCCACAGGGAAGGAACTGGACTGGGGGCCTCCAGCATGGGAGGCACGCCCCCTTGAGCCAGGGGCCAAACCTGGAGGCGAGAACCAAACTGGGGGCCTCCCACATGGGAGCCACACCGCAGTTCAGTTTATGGGTCCACATGGGCCTGGGCTGGGATTCAATCCTCAGTCCCTGGGCTGTAAAGTGAGCACTTAACCCGCTGAGCCATCCCTGCTTCCCCATGGCTGGAAATATTGTTCAATCCCATTTATCGGATGAATCAGAAGGCTGTTGGTTTTGAGTTCAGCCTAGAGTAAGAAAGACAGGGCTCTTCAGTAGGTCTAGGTTGCTGCAAAAGACCCTGGGCTCATGTGAGCAGAATCACTGGGACTAGAGGTATCTGTGGTAGATTAGGGTGCTGTTGGCCTGGGATCTCTGGCAAATTCTGTTAGAAGAGTAGCAGCACAAACCCTTAAGACTATGTTATCTACAGCAGAGAAACAGCCACACACAAGCAACAGCTCCTAGTTTGTCATTGAGCTCTGGTAGGGACTGAATCTATGACCAGGGGCCATCAGGTGACTGTAGCTGGGTCTGACCTTCCTAAATCAGATCCTATCATATCTACCAACTCATAAGCTTGAGAGGCATAGCAGCAATCAACTGTATAGTGGAAGGGAGCTCAAACAAAACTGGAGCATTCAAATCATTTATACTGTTAGGTGTTACAAATCTTTGTGCCATCTCCATTTCACAGAAACCTCTCCCTCAGCTCAGGCCTAAGACCTCATGGAAAGTTTCATATGATCAGCTAACATAGGCAGGGAAAAAATGGATCTAAATCATGAATGGAATGTCTTAACTTTTTGCTGTGATCCAAAAATGAATGACTAACACATACAGACCCATTCAAGGCCATAGACCTCCTAGAACACAGAACTCTGTGCAGGACACCTGGCCATCAGTTTTGGTGGAAAGATGAGTGTATTAATATCCCATTGCAAGACTATACTTCATTTTGTTTTTCCAATCATGAGTTGGTGAACATTTGAGGTGTTTATAGATTTTGGTGATTATGAACATTTGTAAACAAGTTTTTGTTTGAACATGTGTTATTTAATTCTCTTTGGTGTAATTGCTGAGCTATACATACCATCATTCTATGTTTAACTTTCAGGTAACTGTCAGACTATTCCACAGCAGCTGCACCATGTTACATTATTGCCAGTAATGAATAAGAGTTCCTATTTCTCCACCTCCTCACTAACATTTGGTATTTTATGGATTTTTTAAAAATAGTTATTCTAGAGGGTGTGAAATGGTATCTCATTGTGGTTTTGATTTGAATCCCCCTGATTGCTAATGAAAGATTCCTTTTTCTTTCTTGTAAGCTGACCACGCATTAAAAAAAAAATGTTTATTATACTTCATGTCTAAGTGTTTATAGTGGACATACTCAGAATACTTTCCCCACCATAACACAGAGCCTTTCTCTGAAGTTAAGGATTATTATTATAGTTAAGGGGGAAAATAGATTAGAGTTAAGCATAGAGATGCATAGCTGAAGAGAGCAGTGTGTTTTAGATTAGCTAGAATTGGCATTAGGAGAGGATTTTATATAAAGTGCTTGACATATAGAATAACTGATAAGAATGAGATTACTATTTGGAAGGCAAGAATTTGGTGAGATATGTCTGTCCAGTCACAGCACAGGGCTCATTATGGGAGCATATATTTGAAGAGATATGGGAGCTAGTCAGGCCTAGCTTCTCCTCTGTCCAGAACCTTCTCTTGCCCTAAATTCAATTTATTCTAATCCCATATTTTGAAATATGGGGTTAAAATTACATTTAAGTGACCATTCAGACTATCCCACCAGGTTGTCAGTGTGACAACATAGCTGCAAATATTCACTTATTCACTCACTCATTCATTCATTCATTTGTCCAAGAACTAGTTATGGAGCATCAAGGACCAGCACTGAGAAGAGCAGCAGCCATTATTCTAGGCACAGGATATACAGAGTTTGGCAGAAGTAACACCCTTTTTTATGAGCTGGTAATCTTTACCCAATCTTTTATTACAAATTCTTCACATAACAAATGAGCATTTGGTAGCACAGCTTCACTGTTCTCATTCACTTTTCTTTGTCAGTCCAGGGGCCATTTTACTTCAGGGAACCTGGAACACAAAGATTACTAAGTTTACTAAGACAACACGTTAATTTATACTATACTACTTTGAAAAGGGCATCCCTTCTGCCAGACCCTGTATTGTGGTCAACAAGACAAGCACGCAGGTCCCAGCTCTCCCTACTCTTACGTTACAGCCATACACAGAACTAGATAGCCTCTGAGTGTCCCTGACCTGCTTCTCTCCCTCTTACAGAGTTTCTCCCCTCATATAGGACAGTTACTTCTTCAAAGTGGCCCTGATGGCACCTTCAAATGCAATTAGAATGATCCAGATAGTCTATGAAGTGTGCACTTTCATAAAGACACAGTCTAGACTTAATTAGAGAGTGGATGCTATTAACCCATTATTCAATCAACTAAAAGGCCCTCTAACCTGAAAATTTGGAAATGCAAATGAAGGCAGGCATAGTCAGAGAGATTTTTAATATCTAAGTGTCCACAGGCCAGATTCCAGCTCACTCCACAGGCACAGTTTACACCCTCCAAGCCTTTTTCCAGTAATTACTGTGAAAAGCTTTGTGATACCTTGAGCATGAATACAGTTCCGGGAAAACAAATTAGATAGCACATTAATTACATTGGTTGCTAAAATATGGTGGGTCCTGGGAGACCAAATGCAGAAGGGTTGGGGCCTATGGGATAGCTAGGATGAAGTAGTATACTCCAACTTGTAAAAAATGCAACCAGGACCTCTAGGAGACCCATCATCTGGAACCCAGATGGTCATGGGAGATCAGAGGGGGATTTGGCAAAGCCACTAAGTGCGACACTCTGAGCTGGGCCTCGTGGCCTTCCCCTGCAGGAGCCTCTGCTGTGATGAGGGTGAGCAGTGGGCAAAGCCCTGCAGAACGCCACATCGGAAAGGGCAGAGAGACACGGTGATTGAACTGCAACATGGATGATTTGCTGAGGTTCAAAATGATCACTGTCCCCAAAGTAGGTCAGAGTTTCCCACATCACTGCTATTGCCTATGCATGCTGTAATGTCTCCATTCTTTTTCCATTTATCAATTCCTGTTTATTGTTCAAGACTCAATTCAAATGTGACATTTTGGACCAGATAACCCACCGTGATCTCTCCTTTCCCTAAGCATGGGGGCTTACAAAGTCTATATGCTGACCATGGACTGCGTAGGATGGAGAATGGGACCTTTATTCAGCTCTACCCATCCCATCTTGCTCCCAGTTCCATCTCCCCAATAGCCCTCCCAGGCTGGTCATTTAGTACTCTGTTTCCCCCAAAATAAGACAGTATCTTATGTTAATTTTTGCTCCCAAAGATGCACTAGGTCTTATTCTCAGGGGAGGTCTTATTTTTCCATGAAGAAGAATACGGTACACATTTATTGTTGAACAACAAAAAAAGGAAATTTATTACCTGTATACGGTACGGTAGTAGTTGTCATCACAAACCAGCATAACCAGACAAACTGTGAATCCTACAGTATCAAGAATTTCTTGTTACTACCATTATTTCCATGTACAACCATCTATGGTACATTTACTCATTTATTCAATGACAGTCATGTCATCATCTTCTGGAACAGCATCATAACAATCCAAACCCTGAATTTCCTGGTGAATTTCTTGTGACTCCATTTCTTTCAGAATCAGTGGACCAAATCTCTCATGTTTAGCAATAGCACTGTTCTTAAATGAGTACTTCTTGTCAAGGTAGCCTGCTCCTAGTGCATTTGCAATGCAACTGTCATGATTTTCTCCCATGAATTCTTCACCCAAGTCACAACCTCTTGCAGTTTAGGTTTCACAAAGTTTCCACGCTGATTTCTCTCCTTATGTTCAGGGGAGGCTTTATTATCGGGGAGGCCTTATTTTCGGGGAGGTCTTATTTTCGGGGGGATACCTTATATTTCAGCGAGAGGCAAAACTGTAAGTAGGTCTTATTTTCGGGGAATGTCTTACTTTCGGGGAAACATGGTACATGACCATTCAATCGTCATTCAACTAATCAGCATTGCTTGAGCCTTTTCTTTGTGTCAGGCCCTATGCTCGACCTAGTGGACAAGATCAATATGGTTTCTCCCCTCTCAGAGCTTATACGTTATCTTTTAGGTAGTTCTCTTCTCAGCTGAGAGGTAATCTAATATACAAATCACAAGAGTTGGTCACACCAGCCAAGGCTTTTTGATCCAGAGGGACCATGCTGGGAATGTGGAACAGAGCAGGCATATAAGAGGGATTCAGTCCAAAAGAACAACAGGGTCAACTATCCTGTCCCAGCTCCTAACAATGCCTAGCCCATCAACAGGGGCTGGGATCCTATCCTGTCCCAGCTCCTAACAATGCCTAGCCCATCAACAGGGGTCTGGGATCCTCTGGGAAAGATGGGGCTTTTCCACCTGCCCTAATGATGATCCAGGCCACCCAGAAACACTCTTCTCTCAGTTGTGCTGCTTAACCATTTCTGAACTGAACTGCTGATGTTTGAGCTGAGAGAGATGTGAAGTAGATTGACAAGAATGTTTACCTGGAAGGCAGGAGGTGTGGGTTCTATTCTTGGTTCTGATGATTACCAATGAATGACCTTGGATGAGTCATTTAAAGTTCTTTTTTTTCTTTTTCTTTATTGTTTTTAACAGAGAGAAAGAGAGAGAGAGAGAGAGAGAGAGAGAGAGAGAGAGAGAGAGAGAGAGAGAGAGAGAGAGAGAGATACAGAGACAGAGAGAGAACTGAACTGGGGGAACTCCCCAGTTCAGCACATGGGTCCGCACGGGCCAGGGCTGGGATTCGATCCTGGGTTTCCGGCGTTGCAAAGTGAGCACTTAACTCACTGAGCCATCCCGGCTTCCCCATTTAAAGTTCTTAAACTCAACTGTCTCATCTGAAAATGAGAAACATCCAAACCACTTAACCTGTAAGATGCCCATTTAGGTCCACCTAAACTAGAGGATCTCTTGGAGTCCTTTCTGAAGCTAATATATATGGTTTTACCTTTTTATTCTGAAATATAATACCTAGAGAAGTACATAAATATGAATGTAAAGTTTAATTATTCTTATGCACCGACTACCCAGGTAATGAACATAGGTCAAAAAAGTAATTTCTAGCACCCTTGAAGCACTGTTTTATGCCCTTTTCTAATCACAGCCCCCTTTCTCCCAAGAGATATACAATATCCTGATACTTAAATCACATCCTATCTAAGTATGTAAGCCTACATGAGGTAGTTTTGCTATTTTTTTAATGTCACATGGATGGAATCACGTAGTATTTATTTCTTTGTATCTGCCTTCTTTTGATCAAAATTGTGTTTGTAAGGGTCATCTATGTTGTTGAATGCAGCTGGGTTCATTTTGGTTGCTATATAATATTTCGTTGTATGAATATAGTGCTGCAGTGTATCCATTCTACCGCTGATGGACATTTGGGTTGTTCCTAGTTTGAGGCTTTTGTAGACAATGCTGCTGTGAACATTCTTGCCCATGTACATTCTTGTATAGGGATTTCTGAGTCATAGTGTACCTATATTTTAAACTTATTAGAAAGTGCCAAAGGGGACTTTCCAAAAGGGGGTTTCCTCTATTCCGGTTTTCCAAAGAGGTTGTGCTAATTTACACTCCCCTCAACAGTGTAAGAGAGTTTCTTGCACTATGCCCTAGCTAGTACCTTATGCTGCCAGACTTTAAAATTATTTTTACCTATCTGATGGGTGCATAATAGAATCCCATTGTGGCTTTAATGTGCATTTCCTTGATTACTAGTAAGATAGAGTCCTTTTTTAAAGTATATTCACCATTTACACTCCCTTTATTGCCATGTACTCATTTGAGTGCTTTACCATTTTTTAAAATTATGTTGTCTTGTTCTTGTAGGTGTGCTTTCGTGTCGGTTACATGAGTGAAAAATATCCCCCACCCCCATTCTGTGGCTTGCTTTTTCACTCTTAATAGTGTCTTTGATGAACAAAGGTCTTAAATGTAGAACAATTTTCACTTTTATGGTTAGTACCTTTTTGTGTGTCTTATGAAATCTTTTCCTACTCTAAAGTCATGAAGGTATTTTCCTTTGTTATTTTTTAAAGGCTCTATTTTGTAGCTTTAATTTTTAAGAATCTATGTAGAAATTTTCAACCCATCCAAAATTTATTTTTGTAGAAGATATAGAGATAAGGGTCAGATATCCCTTTTTCATATGGATACCCAATGGTATGACCATCTCTTAGTGGAAAGGCTATCTTTTTTCTGATGCTCTGCAGTGTTATTTTTGTCATATATTAAGTATCTATGTATGCAGAATCTATTTCTGAGTTCTCTATTCTATTCCATTGGTTCAGTTTTCTATCTTGCACCAATACTACACTGTCTTAATTGCTGCAATTTCATAGTAAATCTTGATATCTGATAATACAACTTCTATCCTGTATAAAAGAATGTCTTGGATAATCTTCACTTTTATATTGTCATATAAATTTTAGAATCAGCTCACCATGTTCCATATAAGAATCTTGTGATTTTAATTGGGATTAAATTAAATCTATTGATCAATTTAGAAAGAATTCGTCAGGGGACACCCGCCCCCAAAAAAAACCCCCACAAAAAAAACAAAAACAAAACAAAGAAAAAACTTGAATTATATTCTGGGGTAGGCCCCTTGTAGTACAAGCTTCCTCCACTAGGTGAGTGTGCTAGGCACCCATCTGCATCAGTGTACTAACTGGCGTTGTGTGAAGCTTTGTTCAGCTTTAGTGAATTTTCTTGGAGACTCTTTCAGTGCATTTGCCTATTTCATGATGGGTAATTTACACAAACAGCATGAGGCATGACAATGCACTGCCCCACACTACACTGAGTGTTCAGCAGTTTTTGATGAAAGTAGCATGACTCCTGTGTCCCATCCTTCCTATTCACCGATTTTACCCCCAGCAACTGTTTCCTCAGATGAGAAGCATCCTTAAAAGAAAACAGTTCGCCAATGTGAAAGAGGTAAAACAAGCAAACAAACAAAAGGTAGAAGCACTAAAAGGCATCAAAATTGACAAGTTCAAAAACTGTTTTGAGCAGTGGAAAAAAGCATCTTATTAGGTATACTGCATCAAATGGAGAGTACTTTGTGAGTGAAGTGTAAACATGTAAGAATAAATATACAATTTTTTATAAATAAATTTTGTTTTTTGACTCCCCCCCTTGTATATATTACAATATTGACTTCCAATCCATGAACACGGTATACCTGTCTGTTTATTTAGGCCTTCCTTAAATCTCTCCAAATGTTATAGTTATCTTTATTGAGGCCTTGTAATGAACCATCCACACAGCTACTGATCTCAAAACTATCTCAATGCTCCTCTCTGGTGCCACCATTCAACCCAGGTCTCCCTGTTCACAGCTCTACTCTCCCTCCATGCTTAAGCCAACTCAAGGGGAACAAAGACTTTCCTCCACTCCTACCTTCCCAAGCCATTTACCTGCTTACCATTTCTCTTTTAAACTATTACAAATGCTGTAACCGCCCTCTACACCAACTTAGTAATGAGCAAAATTTTCTGTTAGCCCTGATCCTGCTGGTGATGCACAAAGTTGATGGCAAGTGACCCTGATGTGGTGGTACTTGCTGTGAAAGCTTCCTTTGAGTGCTCTCTTCCTTATCACAGTCGCCTGTAGTTGTATATCCCCATGGTAACACTCCATTATCAGAAAGGTAAGTTTCTCAATCTCTGCATTTATTATAGCAGCCTCAAGAATTCTATAAGTCTACATTTCTGTCCAAGGACTAGGGATGCCTGCAGGAGGCACTGAGGCAAGAAGGCCTGGGCAGACACTGATGAAAGGCTCCCCTTTATACCTCTCAGTGCAATGACAGATGGATTGTCCCCAAAGACAGACTGACAAATCATCTGTAGTCCACATTCCTTTAGTTAACGCTGGCATATCACGTGACCTCTCTGCCTGCATTCCTCATCTGTAAAATGGGGGTTACCCATCCTGGCAGATACTGTAGATTAGCTAACTCAGTATCCATTTCAAACCTATTATTTCCTGCTGTACTCTACCTCCAAGGCTGGCAAGCACTTACATCCTAGTCTCTTTTGCCGGTCAAGATAGTTATGATGTGACATTAGCTCTAGTGATGAGATATAAGCAGGGAACTCCAAGAGGCTTTTCCTCCCAGAATAAAAGGTGATGCCTAACAAGGAGGCTATTGTTTTTTACCACTTGCTTTTGGCCTCCTTCAATCTTCCTTTTGACCAGAACTTGGATTAGATGGCCAAAGGTATAATATTATATCTATTCTAGTCAAGGTAGACAGAAGAAACCTAGTTCTTCATAATGGCCTTGGTTAGCCATACAGTTCTGAATTTTCTAACCTGAAGACATACTTATGTGGGGGAAAAAAATAAGCCCCTTACTTGTCTGAGTACGTGTTAGGGTTTTCTAATCCTCATGGCCAAAAGTATTCCGAACGCACTTATGTCACAGGGTTGTGATAAGAAATAAAGGCAGCATATGTAAAGCCCCAACAGTACCTCAACCAATAGCAGCTATCATTACAGACCCCTGTGTGGGAGTCTGTGTTGTTCTAGATAGACTAGGAACTTCCTGAAGACGACGCTCAGGAAAATGAACTAGACATACAGTGAAGGTCAGTACAGGGGGTCTAGCAGAGGATGGGTGCATCAGTGAGTCAGTGCAATAAGTGGAAACCACTCCAAGTATTTTATGCAGAAAAAGATTTAACACAGGAATTAGGTATGTTTTGAGAAGAGGTTGTGATGTGGAAGTCAGGGTTCTACCACTGGGCTACTGAATAAATTAACACTCCATTGAAGCTATCAGGAACCCACTGCTGCTCCACCTGTACAGATACCATAACTGGACTTTTATCCTACAGAGATGGACACTGGACACTGGGAACTCTGAGTCCAGCTGCTGCCAGAGCCTCTAAATACTCTCTACTTTGCTTGCCACTAGCAGCAGTAAGATAGCCTTGCCCTCACTTCTTACTTCCAAATGCAATGTGAGTGCATGTATTGGTTAAAGTTACCTTGAATCCAGGAATTTAGCTGCAAAGAAGTCTGAGGAACATATTTTTAGCTTTTCCACCTGTTTAACTAGAAGAAGGTGCAGTGAAAGTATAGAGGCCAATCTTTCCCAGCAGCAACATGGAGAGGGGAGGGGATGGGTAACAGATGGGGAGGGAGGGAAAGATGTGAACTATGCTTTTCTTGCAGTTCTGTTGGAAGTGGCAAGGAAAGGGGAGCAACCACAGTATTTTCTGATCACGGATGGTTTTGCAAGACTAAATTCTGACAGATAATCTGACAGCTCCTGGGGAAGGAGTAAAGCCGACCATATGTTCATATGTGTCTCATTCTCTTAGTGAAATAAAAGCAAGTATGGAAGAGCTGGGGGAAGCCATAGTGGGGGAGCAGCCTCTGGGAATTGACATGCTCCTGTCACTTTTCTTTTGTCTGACTCAAGTGTCCTTTAGGGAACATGCATCAGAGAAGGAGGGGGAGGGTGGAGCTGCCCTTATACCCTGCTCTCTCATCCTAGGCTTGGTCAGGGAGACACTATCTGTCCAAGCCTTGGCCGTGAAGTCTTTGAGGTCCTCTACTCACCTAGCATCTCTCCAGCCAACACCCAGAGCCACTCCTGCATCTCTGTGTGCCAGGTCCTGTGCAAATTGCTTTGTGGATGAGTTTTATTCAACGGCCAACAAACACTCATTTAACAAATACTGAAAAGGTAGAACGCCATTTGTGGATTAGGCTCTGGTCTAGGTAAACAAAGGAAACAAAAAAGATCTGCCTTTATAATAGATATAAATGAGAGCCACAACCCTCAGTTGTAAGAAGTCTCTCTTTTATTTTCGTAGGCTGAAATAAATCAGTCTCTGATCATCCCAACCCCTTAACATACAAGTACCGGTAAGTGCTCACCACATCTGCCCCAGGGCTTTGATTCCTGTTCCCCACTATTGAGTCAGACTTGGATTGCAAGGGTTGCCTGGGGCCTGGTCTCTAGCCCCATGTGGTTAACATGGCTCTTCTAGAATCTTCTCCTGCACTGCCGTTCTTGGTAGACACTGACTCACCCATCATAGTGATCTATCTACTGACCACCACACTTGTGCCATTTCAGCCTTCCAAGGTCAGATAGATATTCTTTTATATTTTCCTCTAATGGTTTTAAAATTTTGCCTTTTGTAGTTAGGTCTTTACTCCATCTGGAATTAATTTTTGTGTATGGTATGAACTACAGTGGTAATTTTTTACCTATGGATAACCAATGTTTTCAGCACCACTTACTTCCAATGCAGAATTCTACCTCTGATGTACATTGAATCTCCATAAAGAGGCAGACGTGTCAGTGGGCTCTCTCTTATGCAGGGTTTCCAATCTGTCAGTGTTGGTTCCAATAACACAATTTCTTAGCTATCATAACTTTACACTAAATCGTAATATCTGAGTATCTGGTTGGGGAAGTCTCCCCAAAATTTTCTTGGCTGTTTTTGATCTTTCATCATTCCATATAGATGTTAGTATCAAATGGATCAGTTGCATGGAAAACCCTACTGAGATTTTGTCCAAAACTATATTGATTGTGGATATTAACTTGGAGGTAACCATCATCTTTACAATTTGGGGTTTTCCCAAATATAAGTATGAAATATATTATTTCTATTTAGCTACATTTATTTAGTTCTGTTTTTAAATCTTTCAATAGTGTTTTATAACTTTCTCCATTAAAGGCCCTGAATGCTTTGGTTAGGTTTATTCTTAGTTAATTATTAGTTTAGTTTTGTTTTCTGATTTTGCTTATATTTTTAAATTGTATTTTAGCAATTTCATTCATATATATATATGAATTAATTTCATTCATATATATATATAGTCAAATAGCAATGAATGAAATTGCTATTTGACTATTTTTACCTTCCCTACTCTTAATTCTAATAGTTATATTGTAGATTGTCTTGGATTTTTATATGCAAATAATATTCTGCAAATAATGATGGGTTTGCTTCTTTATTTTCAATGCATTTTTGACAGCTCTGTGCTGATTACCTTGTGCTTTACTAAAGGAAAACTTTTTTCTTTACAACATACATTTTTTTCTTCTGTGCTGGCTGTGACTCCCATTACCTTATTGAAAAGAAGTAGTATTAGTGGGCATCCCCGTCTTATTCCTGACTTTAAAGGGAAGGGTTCTGACTCATTTGCTGTAGGGTTTTGATTAATATCCTTTAACAGGTTGAGGATGCTTCCTTCTCTGCTTATTGTACTAAGAAGTGTTATGTTTTGTTTTGTTTTTTGGTTGTTTTTGAAGCTACCATAGGGTTCCGAAGAATTCTCAGGAATTCTTCTGTCATCCCAGGTACACTTGGTCTTCTACTCTCCAGTCTTTCTGGTATAACCTGACTCTTCTTTGTGGAAGAGGAACAGTCTGTCTTAAAGGAGCCATACCATCAGCTGGTTACATGCACAGAGTCCTGGAACGTTTTAAGTAGTCCTTTACTTCAGACCGGCTATCTCATCTATTTTCATGGAGCTACTCGGTCCAAAAGGTTCTTGCATCTGGGCCCCAGCTCCATTCATGGGTGTCCCTGCTGCCTTCCTCTTCCACTTGTGGGGAGAAACATGTGGCTGTCCTCCCAGACAAGGGACATCTCTATACTCTGTCCTCTTCCTAACAAGCTTCCTGTCCTTTTTCATTTCATTTTATTATTTTTAACTTTGCATTATGAAAAATTCCAAACATATAAAAGGTAGAGAGAATGGTAAGATGAACCCTTATATCATCCTCCAGTTTTAACTATTAATATTAATATTTTGACAATCTTTTTCATCTATCTCTATGATTATTTTTGCTGCTGTATTATAAAGCAAATCCTAGACATTATTTCATTTTATCCATAAATACTTCAGTGTTAACAAATGACTTTTAAAAATTATCATAATACCTTTATCATACAAAAAAATTAATAATCCCTCAATATCTTTTAATAAAATAGTTCAGTATTACTTTCAGACACAAGCAAGACCCTGTTCTTTAGAAGTTCCCACATATTTTAAGCACACAGAAATTTATTACAGAATTTGTAGGCACATCTATCACTCTGGATATGGCACTGAGGCCTGGCATAAGTGACCCACAGCTATAACATCACTCTAGTGACTAAGACAGTTCAGGCCCCAGGGAATTGCTTCTCCACCCTTCTTGTCCTTGGGTGTATAGGTACAAGTGTCTTCATTCAAATGCTCAGGAGGCATCTGAGTTGTGCTGCTCCAAGAGGCTGCAGGATTCTATCAGCAAAAGCACTTAAAGTAGAGAAAAGACAAATTTAACTTGTCAACTCCTTCCTCTTAAAGAGCATGAATGCAGTAGATTCTTGCATAATAAAGTGTCTGTCCCTATATTACTGAGACACCACTTCTTTATTTTTTCATATTCAAGTTTATAGCTCTGGAGATACTGATGAAATAGCACAGTATGTATTTGCCATAGTTGTATGTGGTGACTGAGGAACACTTTGCAAAATTAAGCAATTCATATTATGTACTTGTACATCTGTGTAAGCTAGCTCTAGGTATAATATACCTGAAGTATGATGCTCATGCTTAACTTTGGCAACTAGAAAGACAATGAATGATAAAATTGTGAATATTTTAAATAAAAATACTTAGGATGTGACTAAATTAAAAAATAATGTCAACTTTAGTTAAATAATTTGGATTTAAATTCTTTTTCTTTTTAAAGATTTATTTTATTGTTTTTGACAGGGATAGAGAGAGACAGAGACAGAGAGACAGAGATAAGGGAGAAGGCCCAGAGCAGTCTGTAGAGTTGTACGTCATCAGTTTTTGGCATGGTTTTGTTCCATACAGGTGGGTGGGGGCTGCTCAGGGTGGGAACTGGGCTGGGGGCCTCCCACATTAGAGGCATGCCCCCTCAAGCCAGGGACTGAACTGGGGGGCGAGAACAGAACCAGGGGCCTCCCGCATGGGAAGCACACCTTAGTTCAGCATATGGGTCCACACAGGCCAGGGTCAGGATTCGATTCTTGGTCCCCAGGGCTGCAAAGTGAGTGCTTAACCCGCTGAGCCATCCTGGCTTCCGCTGGATTTAAATTCTTCTTCTTTTTTTTTTAAAGATTTATTTTTATTGTTTTTTGAGAGACAGACAGACAGAGAGAGAGACAGAGAAAAGGAGAGGGCCCAGAGCAGTCTCCACAGTTGACAACATTAGGTTTCCATCTAGTTTCACTCCACAGGTGGGCGCGGGGCTGCGCAGGGCAGGAACTGGGCCAGGAGCCTCCCGCATAGGCCCAGCAAGAACTGAACTGGGGGCACACCCCAGTTCAGCATATGGGTCCGCCTGGGTAGGGGCCTGGATTCAATCCTCGGGCCCTGGGGCTGCAAAGTGAGTGCTTAACTGACTGAGCCATCCCAGCTTCCCCTGGATTTAAATTCTTGATATTCACCAGTTATGATGTATTTTGCCTTTTAATTAAATAGATAAAGGTAATTTAGAAGTTTTCAGACCAAGTGTTATAGATTTTTTTGGTAAAGATCCAGATTTTAAATATTTGGGGTTTTGCAAGCTGCGTGTAGTATATGGTATCTATCCTATATCCTTCTTTATTTTTGTTTGTTTTTACAATACTTTAAAAATATAGAGCCAACCACAATGAGATACCACTTTATAACCACTCAGATAGCTAAAATAAGAAAGATAGACAATAATAAGTGTTGACAAGGATGTGGCGAAACCATCACACATTGATGGTGGTAGAAATATAAAATGTACAATCTCTTTGGAAAACAATTTGGTGCTTCCTCAAAAAGTGAGACATGTCCCAGCAATTCTACTTCTAGGTGGATATCTAAGAGAATTGAAAACATATGTTCACACAAAAGCTTGTGCACAAATATTTATAAGAGTATTATTTATAATAGTCAAAAAGTGGAAACAATCCAAATACCTATCAACTGATGAATGTACAAACAAAATGTGGTATATTGTGGCATAACTAAAAAAATAAC
The DNA here is from genome assembly GCA_004027555.1 of Craseonycteris thonglongyai. Taxonomy (NCBI): domain Eukaryota; kingdom Metazoa; phylum Chordata; class Mammalia; order Chiroptera; family Craseonycteridae; genus Craseonycteris; species Craseonycteris thonglongyai. The sequence continues at coordinate 2,527 of PVKE010021504.1, read as the reverse complement.
AAAGATATTTGGTCTTTGTCCCTAGTACCTGGCAGAGCTCCTAAAATTCTTGGAATATCCTGAGGAATAGGAATGTCTTTTTTTTTTTTTTTTTTAAGATTTTATTTTGTTGTTTTGACAGAGAGAGAGACAGAGAGAAGGGGGAAGGCCCAGAACAATCTCCATAGTTGTACGTCATCAGTTTTCAACATAGTTTCATTCTACACAGGTAGGCAGCGGCCGTGCAAGGCTGGAACTGGGCTGGGGCCCTCCCACATGGGAGGCACACCCCCTCAAGCCAGGGGCTGAATCAGGAGGCGAGAACAGAACTGAGGGCCTCCCACATAGGAGGCATCTCCCTACCAGCTGGGGGCCGAACCTACGGCCTCCCACATGGGAAGCTTACCCCAGCAAAAACCGAGCTAGTAGCACACCCCAGTTCAGCATATGGGTCTGCATGGGCCGAGGTGGGATTCGCTCCTTGGACTCCAGGGCTGCAAAACAAGCGCTTAACCCACTGAGCCACCCTAGCTTCCCCTAGAAATGTCTTTTGTTGTTTATTAGGGCTCCTTTGGACTTCACCTGAGTTTATGCTAATGAGATGGCTCAGGGTAAAGCCCTTAAATAGCTTCAGTATGGGAGCTAGTCACCACAAAGACCAAACATGTGATTAGAGGGTGGGAACTTTCAGACCCATTTCCTGACCTCCAGGGAGAAGAGAGGAGCTGGAGATTGGGTTATAAAACCTCTTGAAAAAGGAGATTCAGAAAGCTCTGGGTTGGTGAATACAGGCACACCTTATTTTATTATGCCTCACTTTATCGTATGTTATAGATGTTGCGTTTTTGTTTTGTTTTTGTTTTTTTAATTGAAGGCAAGACCTTCCATTGGCAAAAAGATTATGACTCGCTTTATTGCAATATTTGCTTTATTGCAGTGGTCTGGAACCAAGTCCACATATCTTCAAGGGATGCATGTGCTGGGAATGTGGAAGCTCACCCTCTATACCTTGCCCTATGCATCTTTTCCATTTGGCTGATCTTTTGTATCCTTTGTAACAAACCAGCACCTGTAAGTATAGCCTTTTCCTGAGTTCTCTGAGTTATTCCAGTGAATTGTCAGATCTGAGAGGGGTTGTGGAAGCTCCTGAATTTGTAGTCAGCTGGGCAGAAGTATTTGTAGCCTGGCACCTCATTTGCAGCTGGCATCTGAAGAGGGGGTGGTCTTGTGGGACTGAGCCCCTACCATGTGAGGTCTGTGCTGACTCCAGATAGTATCAGAACTGAACTGAGTTGTTCAACACCCAGTTGGTGTCTGAGAATTGGTTGATGTCGGTGTGAAAAAATGACATGTATTTTGTGTCAGAGAAAAAAAGCCACCCATTTGATGTCAAAAGTAATATCAGAAAATACCACACTTACAATAGAATATTGTTCACATACGCTATATACATGATAAATGATACAACATGGATGAAACTTGAAAACATCATGGTCGTAAGTAAAAGAATTCAGATAGGACAAGCCACCTATTCTATGGCTCCATTTATATGGAATGTTCAGCACAGGTACATTCATAGAGACAGAAAGTAGAGTACTGGTTGCCAGGTGCTGGGGGGATTGGCGAATGGGGAATGACTGCTCAATGCAGGGATTCCCAACCCCGTGCCTGCGGGTGCCATGGCACCGGCGGCCCGATTTGTGTGCGCCCGCCATTATTTGACTGCATCAGAAGTTTTTCATAAACACTAAGTAAAACTATCATTTATTTTTATACATTTGTTAGAATTTTAAAATATTGTTTGAGTATCTACACAGGTTTATTATGTTCGTTGGTATGTTTGCGATATCGTATGTATAAGTGTTTCCCTAGCTTTCGCCTTTGTACATGTCGCGTCTTGTTTAGCCGCTGCACTCTTTAAACTCTCCTCCCCCCAACCGGGAGGCGCCAAGTTGCTGTTCTGATTGCGGTTGCTGGACTGATCGGGTGGTGACGGTTAGCTAGGATCACAGTGTTTTGATATATTCTATTTTAAATGAACTAAAAGCAAGGTAGGTAATCTATTATTATGGTGGCAATTTGATATGATATTGTAGTTCTATAACTATTTTTATTTTTATTTTTTTAGTCCTAAAATGAGTGGACCAAATAAGAGAAAACGAACCTATAATTTTAACACAGACTGGGAGGAATCGTATTGTTTCATTAATTTAAAAGGTAAATGCGTTTGCCTGTTGTGTGGCAGTAGTATTGCAGTGCCGAAAAAACATAATGTTGAACATCACTTTCAGACAAGTCATACCACTTTTGAAACGAATTATCCACTTAAATCTGAAGTAAGAAAGAAAGAAATAAATCAACTAAAATTAAGTTTAACTACTCAACAGACTGTTTTCACTAGACATGTGGAAAAATCTAAAAAGGCAACCATTGCTTCTTTCAAAATTTCTCACATGCTCGCAAAGAAGAAAAAACCTTTCCAGGATGGTGAATTGTTCAAAGAAGCATTTCTGACTGCTGCCGATTGTTTGTTTGAGGAATATTCTAA